>MCFE01000723.1:0-42124 GCA_002104905.1 Basidiobolus meristosporus CBS 931.73
CTTTAGACCTAAAGGGGTGTCTAAAGGGGTGTCTTTAGAGTAAAAGGGCTTCTTGTAGTGGTCTCTAAAGTGGACTTTTCACTAAAGGGGTGCCTAAAGCAGCTTCTTTAGAGTAAAGGGGTCTCTAAAAGGGTCTTTGGACTAAAGGGGTGTCTAAAGGGGTGACTTTAGAGTGAAGGGGCTTCTTAGAGGGGACTTTTCCAACAGAAAAGTGGTAGTTTTCTTGAAGAACTTAGATTGGATTCTTGTGAGCTTTGTAGTCTCTTTACTGATGTAATACCAATCAAAGTCAGAATACTCAACAGTTCAAGTGATGCAGGGGAAGTCTTATAGCCTTGAAACTTGTAATTGTAGTGTAGAGGTTCTGGAAAGAGAGGCTCTCTCTTTATTTTTCAGCTGGGGAAGTCATATATATGAAAATTCCGAAGGATCAAGGCTTTTGGGCAATTGCGCAAGCAATACATGAGATACAGAGCTAAAAGGTTGCAGTGGTGCAGTGGTGCAGATCAGACCTAGGTGCAGCACCTGTGAAAATTTCACATGATTTGATTAGCTGGTCCAAAAGTTACATGCAATCAAAGTCACCATAGTAATCCTAGCTATAGAGGCCCAGTATATCTAATAATTGGACTCTTTTGGTCATAACTCCTTAAGTACTGCTTCAAATGAGCTGTAATTTGAAACATATGTTGACTACTGTGTGTTTTGTATGACATATTATTCTTGGGTGGATTGCCTGTCAGGGTCTGGAGCATTTGTCCTTCAAAGTTGTAAATTCTTGATCTTTCACCTGTGTCTTACAATAGCAGAAAGTAAAATAAAGAAATGAGTGCAATATTGGTTTTGAGATATTGTAGTAATGGAATACTTTCCATTACCACATTTCTACCAAGAGTAAATTGGAAGCATTGGGAGCCATATGTGGACATTGTAGGAATATTTATCCAGAAGTGGATCACCAATGCCAACTTGACACATCTACAGCTTTTGTGCAAAGAGCTTGTCACAGGATTTGAGCAGCTATACTACAAACATACAGTTGAACATGTAGATCTCTGCTGCCACTGTATCCATTTACTACACCATCTTGCTTGGTGTGCTGAGAATATTGGATCTTGCTTCACCTTTTGGGAGCTTCCTATGGAGTGGATGTGTGGGGAGATAGGATGACAAGTAAAGTTGCAGGTACTACCATATTCTGATTGCATCAAGAATATTACCTTCTAGTTCATCATGGATGTGATGAGTTTGCACATGGAGGACAGCCAGCAAGAATTGTAAAATACAGAGGACAGATTTGCACTTGGAGACACCTATGCCTATAGCATTAACAAACTAAGCAGCCCAATGCATGGGTAATTGGTGAGTAATGCAAAGCTGGGTTGGGTGCAACAAGCAGCAAATTGATACTAGGAAAACTCTACCCAGGTATGCTGGATTTCTCTTAGTCACAAGCCAATTCTTACAACACTCAATACAGAATTCATACTAACAACAGCCAGGGTGCACCAATAAGGGGACAAGAACCCAGCAGGGAGAAGAAATATATTTGCTAAATACCAATAGATTCTTTGCAGATATCCAGGAAGTATTCATGGCCAAAGTGGTGGTAATCAAGCATATGTTTGCAAGATATATATGTTACCAGCAATGCAAGGTATATGGCAACTTTGCAAGTATCACACTAAAAAGCCGTAAAGTTGAGGCAATAGAAAAATGTCAATTGCGGCAGGTGCCTGTTTGTAGAGGTTTGTGAGCAGGAGGCCATAATATTTTTTGATTCAAATTATATGTGTATTACCCATGGCAGTAGAGGGTGAGCAAATAAAGAGGGGTGATTCTACCATGGGAAATATCAGTTGTGCAAGGCAAGGTAGAAAAAGGAAGTACCATTTGGTAAATTGGTATGATAGCATTATACATAACCAGCTGTAGGCCACCATACTGCTATGATAATGCCATCAGAGGCTTGCAAAGAGGCCATCAAAACACTGTCAGTTTTTTTGCCATATAAGGCAATTGGATATAATGGCTGGTTAGATCCACTGAAGTAGTTGTACAGTGCACTGGGACTGCACCAATGCCATGCCACCCTTGGCAAAACACCATACAGACACCATTTTGCCCTGAGCTTTAATTGGCTGGAAAATTAGCCAATGCCATTGTTATCCTATCATAGGATTATGGAAATAGTCACTAATTTCAAGCTGTTGGTATTATTGCGGTCTCATCACATGATCTTCACTTCAGAGGACTCTACTATTATAGCTTAGCCTGAATCAGTGCCTAGGAATATTATAGAAGTAAGTATCCCAGTATCACAGACCAGGAGATTGAACTAGCCCAGAAATAGCCCAAATTACTATATCAATGAGGGCACAAACTTAGCATTTGCCAATGCAGTCCATATTGATGAGCCCCAGTCTGTAAAAGAGGCCCTGAATAGCCCTCAGACAGACTTTTCCAGATCTGCAATGACTGAGGAGTATCAGGCCTTGATGGAAAATCAAACTTGGGATTTAGTCAAATTACCAATCAACCAAAAATCAATTGGATGCAGATGGGTCTTCAAGATAAGACATGTGGCTGATTGTACAATTGGAAGATGCAAAGCAAGACTTGAGGCCAGAGGATACTCTCAAACAAATGACTTGACTACACTGAGACCTTTGCACTGGTAGCCAAGTTTAACTCCATCAGGTTAATATTAGCTATTGCAGCCAAATATAGTTCTTTATGCACTAAATGGATGTAAAAACTGCATTTTTAAATGGTGAACTTGACAAAGATGTGTACATGGACCAGCCTGATGGGTTTATTGAAAAAGATAAATGCCATTTGGTCTGCAAGCTTAAAAATTCTCTGTATATACTCAAACAATTACCAAGAGCCTGGATTTGCAATATAGATTCTTATTTGGTATCTTTGAGTCTCCAAAGGAGTAATGTTTACTACAGTATATACTAAAAGCCAGATAGAGCAGATTCAGTTCTATTAGCTCTATATATGGATGATCTATTATAGCCACCAATAACCTTGAAACCTTAGAAGAGACTAGATTCAGCCTATCAAAGGAGTTCAAGATGTCCAAGCTAGGAGAACTCTGTTACCACTTAGGGATAAAGTTCTCTATAGACAGAAGTCCCCAGACTATCATCCTAAGCCCATCCAAGTATATGCAAGATATACTCAAAAGTACCAAATGGAAGACTGTTGTTGTGCATCAACATCTGAAAACATAGCCAATTATACTGCATTAAAAAATCAAGTACCCTCACTGATTTTCCCTAACTCAGACATAACTAATCCCAGTTATGGTTTATTTCATCCCACCTCTGAGTCTATTTGTAGCTGTCACATTGGATCAATCATCATATGTCCATAACATTATCAACTTATCTGCCATGCATTCTCAGATGATTGTTCATCTGAGATCTATCCAACCATTTAGCAGTTGCCAAGATATCAGCTTATTAATGATGCAATTTCATGTATGTTATGTGTTGTAAAACTCACAATTTCACCTAAATATTAACCCAACTTAGTAACTTATATCATTACCTCCAAATCCTTGAGAATACTGACCAAATTCCTTGTCAGGATTTACTTAGAATAATTTCATCAAAATACCAGGTACCCAGAACATGAAAATTCTCAAAGTTGTCCAAACAGCCCCAAACTTTGCACACATGCTCTTGGCACCTTCCTTAACCTGTTCTACATGCTTGTAATGCCAATACCATGTAGAAGTATAAATACTACTTTTACATTCAATAGATCATTAAATGAAACCTCATAATCTACTTGTTGTCCCAATGACTTCCAATATCTCCAAGACTCTTACAGCAATTTATCCCACCTCTGAGTCTATTTGTAGCTATCACACTGGATCAATTTTCATATGGCAACTACATTATCAACTTATCTGCCATGCATTCCCAGGTGATTAGTCATCTGAGATCTATCCAACAACTTGCAGTTGCCAAGATGTCAGCTGATTAATGATGCAATTTTCATGTATGTTATTCACCTATCAACACCTGCTTTGATCTCAATTAATCCAATCTCTTGGTGCTTACTAATTCAACTTGATCAAAAAGGCATAGACAAAGTCTACTGAACCTTTTAATTTAGTGTCTGTTTTAACAAAATCAAGATTGCATCTCAGCAAAATTGAGAATTCAACAATTCTGTTCCAGTTTCTACCCAAGCCTAGCATATCTAGCACTCTCAAGAACATCAAGCCTAGCCTGCACAGCAAACCCACTCTGATGCCTTTGTAGCCAAACCCAGCTATACACAAGTCCAATATGAGACCAGAATCTCTCTGCTAATATTTCTACCACTCACTGACAATTCTAAGATTCTACACTTAGTTGTCCCATTTAAGAGTTTTGACACTTTTCTCTTGTATACAACTACTGTAAACTGGCAGCTACACCAATGAAGACAAACCTTAGCTTGGTCAAAACTTAACCAATCAAGAGAGCTTAGTGCCATTTGAAAGCCCTGACTTTCCTTATCAATTTATGGTTGGCAGTCTGATGCATATACTGCTAGGAACAGATCCAGATATCCCATATATAGTGGGAGTAATCAGCCAGCATAATCAGAACTGTGAATCTGATTATATTGCTGCAATTGATTGGATTCTTAGATACCTAAAGGGAACTGCTAATATCTGCTTAGGGTACTCCTATAATAGTTCAGAACAGGATCTTGTGGAATACTCTGATGCTGATTGGGGACAATATTCAGAAGGCAGAAGATCAACCATACAATACATCTTTTATTCTGTAAAGGAGCAATTTCATGGAATTCAAGAAAGCAACCAACCTTAACATGTTCCACCACAGAGGCAGAGTAAATGGCAGCCTGTGAAGCTACAAAAAGCAATGTGGTTAAGAAAGCTTTTTAAAGATTTGGGCATATATCAAAAAACACCTACTGCTATATTTCAAGATCATCAAGGATATATACAAATAGGCAGATATCCAACTTTTCATGCTAAACCTAAGCACATAGAAATTAGACATCATTACATAAGTGAAGCTATAGAAAGTAACTTCGTTGACTTAGCGCACTGCTCTACAGATGAAATGATTGTAGACATATTTTCCAGGCCATTAGCTAGATACAAACTTGAATACCTTAGGTCAAATTAGGGCTAGTCAGTGTGAGTATTTAGTTGAGTGGGAGTGTTGTAAAAGTTTGTAATTCCACCTAAGTATATACCTAGCTTAGTCACCCAGATTGTTACCTTCAGACCCTAGAGAATATTGACCCAATTCCTTGTTGGGATTTACCTGGAATATTTTCACCAAAATATCAGGTACCCAGAACATGAAAACTCTCAAAGTTGTCCAAACAGCCCCAGACCTTGCACACGTGCTCTTGGGACCTTCCTAACTCAATTTTACATGTATGATATACCAAGACCATATAACAGTATAAATACTACTATTACATTCAGTAAATCAATATGTGAGAACCATATAATCTGTTTGCTCTCCCAATCACTTTCAATATCTCCAAGACTTTTAGAGTACCAAGAGCATGTGTGTAAAGTTTGGGGCTGTATGGGCAACCTTTCTGATTTTATGTCCTGGGTACCTGATACTGTGGTGAAAATATTATAAGTAAATACCAACAAGGAATTTGGTCAGTATTTTCTAAGATTTGAAGGTCATGATCTAGGTGACTCAGTTAGATGAGTATTTAGGTGGAATTAAGAGCTGTTACAACACTCAGAAGGTAAGTCACTGGCTCCCTTCATTACTTCAAGATAGCAACTACCCATAGTACTTTCCAGCACAGAGGAAGAGTATGTGGCAGGCCATGAAGCTACAAAGGCAATGTGACTGCAAAAGCTCTTGTGAGATATAGGCATATGTCAAAAATACCATACTGCACACATGTTCTTGGGACCTTCTTAAACATATTCTATGCAATTATTTTGCCAAGACTATGTAAAAGCATGAGTTCTACTTTGACATTGAGTAATTCATTAAGTGAAAATCACATAATCTATACGTTCTCCCAATCACTTCCAATAGCTCCAAGACTCTTACAACAAAGATTGGTTACTACAGAATGATAGTGTATTACCAGATATGTCTATCACTTGATGGAATTAATTCACATTGAAGCCTAAGTTCACCAGTCAAAGCTAACTGCTTTAGGGCTCGGAAGAGAATAAGTATTAATCAGGCAAGCTATGGTATTTGCTACAAATGACCTTGTGGCAAAATATTTGTGAGTTTTGCAAGTGATTTGCAGAACTAGAAGAGTCGAAATTATCATCCTTTAGCTATCAAGTGCAAATAGAGTTTTCAAATTAATGATGGGAATGCTTTCAGAAGAGTCGTAGAGAGTGGGTGCAAAGTTTGTGGTCATTTCGACGAGTTTAGCTTAATGAAGTTCTGGAACCCATAATAATACTTAAAGTCATACGATGTAAAGCATAAGTTAATGATTAATATTAAAACGATGAGTAATTTAGGTGCTAAACTTAACAATATGATTTGGTATTTTGGGTGAAAATAGTTCATTCCCTTTTTGACAAACTTGAATAGTAAAACGCACTGGAAAAGACCATACAAAAGCATTCGATGAGCTCGAAATTTCAATTCTCCCGTTGTGGCCGTTAATTGGTTTGGCACCTGGATCATTGAGACACTATTGCATGTTGGTTAGTTACTAGAATCTTGGATACTGACTAGATTTGATTCATTAGAGATTAGATACATACAGATCCGAAGACCTAGTAGAAGTCCGGGAGGTTACCAAATATCCAAACCTGTCGGAATGCCCCCAAATCGAATGCACAGACTCTCGGAACCTTCCTTAACAATTCGCGTCGTTCTCTTTACAGAGCGGTGCAGAAGGTAAAGAGACTTTGTTTCAGCTGAATCAGTCATAAGGGGTATACCATATAAGTCCTCTAGTTCACGAACTCACTTTCAACACTCCCCCCAAAAAAAAATCATGCAACAAGATATATTTACGCTTTAAGAATTTTTAAATTTGTTTGTAAGTATAAAATTCTGTGTAGCTCCGAAGAATCATTATCGGAATGATTTAAAACAAAGTTCATTTGTAGCTGAATTTGGTAGAAACCAAGTCGCTGTGCTTTCAGTAGAGCTCTGTCAGGTAAAGTAGTGAATGTATTATAGAAACTTATGGAATGTAAGGTAGAGTTGGGGGTTTTCGGATGGCTCCGAATGGTCCGTTCATTTTAATGCTTCAACGAATCGAGAGAATTAGCAAAATAACCTACGGAATTGATATCTGAGGATTCGATTGTACATCAAAATATACTTGGCTATCACGATTTACAACGAATCAAGCTATATTTACATCATGGCAAATGCTGCGCATGATCCAGTTTGGCCTGTGGCAAGAGCATCCAGGCGGATTCAAGAGAGTTGGCCATTGTGTGCAGGAGAGCTTTCCAAGGCGGTGAAAAAAGGAATATAGAAAGGTGGGGATGCTCTACGCTTGCTATGCGACCAAGGTATTCCAAGTCCTTCACCATGCTGCTTATCCCATCGCTCAGAAATATCAGGATAAAAGTAACCAATATGGATGAGGTTGAATAGTATTGCAACGTTGGGTCTTTGCGTCATCATTGTCAATACAAATGGGACCGAACTTCAACCACGCTGATGTGTTGATGAAATGATTGCCCCATTTGGCTGGATTCACATCAATTTAAATTCGATTAAAAACTGGCTTCAAAATGTGCAGCACTACTGGAATGGTAATCAAGCATCAGTTATGGGTTAGTGGAGTAAGGATGATGCACATTCATCGTTGTCTTCTGACATGTTGCATTCCATCCAGGTGAAACCTAGGTCTGATTGAGCACAGCATCACGATGATTTAACACCGGCATCCACCGCGGCCTGATCTGTCGTAACTTAGGCATTGGTGGCCACAAGCCTGGCCAGGTGTTGTTGGCCTTCGTTGGGGCTAGCACACAGATCCAAGGCCCATATGGCTCGACCGTCCCGGTCGAAAACCCCTGTTTCCAGATAAAAGTCGCTCCTCCACCTCCAGAACGTTCGCGAGACCCACGCTCCAATCTCAAGCAGAACCGGTTTTTTCGGTGGAAATGTCTTCGAAACACTTTTCGCCTTCGAGAAGCTGATCGTCGACTAGATCTCAGCAATTTTCAACCCAGTCCCAAACTTGGCTATACGTTGGTTTATCTCCGCTTGAGGCCTGGATAATCATCCGGTTCCCAAAATGGTCGACACTTCCGGATGCGGATGGTTGGGATAACTTCATTGAGGGATGCTTAGAATAGACAGGGAATCGATGGGATGACTTCAGCGATGTGCTGTGTTAGCCCGATACCGGCCTTATCACCACCTGGCCGACTGGCCAATCATGGATTCCCTTTGGACAGAGGGAAGGAGGCACTTGGGCGATTTGGAGCTGGCCTGATAAGCGTGGTCCTTCGACAACAATCAGGAATGGGCTGGGTTGCATGTCCACGCTTGATTAGTCAGCGGCTTAGTTGCTCAAGGCCGCTGTGATCCAGCGTCGCATTGGGTGGAGGTCGTGGCATATCCAGGTTGGGCCTCCCAGGGTTGCTGGCGAGAGGGCCGGGTGGGGTGGAGTGCGACTGGGAGCTTTATTCGGGAATGTAGGTTTGCGACCTTGGCGCACGTGGGGTGGGGAAGGTTGGCACATGTGTCAGCAGTTCGGTTGGGTGGGGCGTGGCTGTATGTGGAGAATGATTATATAAAAGTTGAATGGGTTACAGAGATTTGTTTGAGGCCTGGTTCATGTTGCGCTCGTCTACCAATACATCAGATTATACAGGGGTTTTGTGAGGGCTTAATGCGGGAATACAACTGGTTGATTTGTTCAACAAGGATACGGGATTACTATGTAGGAATAAACACGACGTGAGTGAATGAACAGGGGAGGGGCAGGTTTCGTCTGGAACGAGGTCAGTTCGCACCATCACAGGGATATCGGATAAATACGGAACTTGGTATATGGGATTCGCTAATCGTGGTCAGCCAGGGGCGATCTGGTGCTCAGCATACTTCCATGCGATCACCGAACCATTTGCTACGGCAGTCATCGATATTCACAACCGAGCCAGAGGCTCTGGCCTGCTCAGCCGCAAGTGCGTACATTCGAGACCGAAGCTCTTCGAAGCCATGTTCGCGGCCCCATTGACCGCGTCCCCAGCGAATATTTTCCAGAAATTCTTCGATGAGGCCGTAATCACCGTCGTTCTCGACTGCCTCTCCCGCAGCATTGATGTCGGGCCGGATGAGCTCACTGCGTCGAGTGAGGAAGTCGAAATGCTTGATGACATTGCCGTCGCACTCCAGCTCGCCCAATGTCCCGAAGATGCGGGTCATCCGCGAGGTTTGCGAGCTTCCGGAAATCATGGTAAAGCTGCACGTCTTTCCTTCGTCAAACTCCATGTTGACGATATGACTGTCACAGACTTCGGTCTCCAGCGGACTAGCGTAGGAGCATGAGTCGCCCATCGTCAGCCCAGCGTCTGCTATTTCCACGTTGACGATGCCGCTCAGGTACGGTGTCCACTCGGACTCGCGAATGACGATGGGGTTGGAGTAGATTTCGGAGTACACGAAGGGGTTCTCGGACTTCCTATTCCCTCCTTGGAAGAGGCTTCCAAAAGCACTGACCTTGCGGCAGGGCGAATCCATCAGCCAACTAACGAGGTCGATGCCATCAATGCTTTTCGAAACCAGCGAGAGCGAGGTGTCCTTTCGCCGACGAATATTCTTGGTGACCTGTGAAGGAATCCATGGTGTAAGTCCGTGGGGGATCGTATGGAAGATGTCTGCATCATGCGTACCAGATGGGGTATCGATTGGAAGCCGACCTTTTCAATGTGTTGGATGCTCATGATCTCCCCGATGGAGCCCGAGTCGAGCATCTTCTTGAGGGTCCGGTTACACGGCTTGTAGCGGATCGTATTCCCGACGGAGAAGATAACCGAGTTTTTGGCCGCCGCCTCAACCACTGCTTGGCACCTTCCGAGGTCGATGGCCTGTGGCTCTTCGAGCAGGATGTGGTATTTCTTCTGGGCGAATACGATGCTGACCTCCTCTATCGAGGAATCGGTGCTTGTGATAAGGACAGCGTCGGCGATTTTCGGGAGGCTGGCTAGCTCTCTCCAGTCGCAAAAAACTCGGTCTGAAGGGAGTTCGAGTCTCTACAACGTTACACAAAGATATTAGTCTTCTTCTCTAAAGCAACGCCGGCCGGCAGTCAAGGGTGCTTACCTCGCTAAGGATGTTCCGCCTGAAGTCCACTGGGGAGACCACGGCAACAACCTTCATGAGTTGAGGATGTTGCAATGCGAAACTAGTGTAAGTGGTTCCTTTATTGCCAGTGCCGATAATACAAACTGTGACGGGGGCGTGTCGGTTGGAGGGAGAAGAGCCTAGCAAAGGTTGCAAAGGGGGCATAGCGAGCAGGCTTGGCGTGTTGAGGTGAGGAATGGAATTGCAGGGTGTGGTTTGGAGAGCGCTCAAGGGAACGTTGTCAGTGGGAGTGGAGATAAGTAGCTGAAGCTTTGGTGTGGGGAAGCTGGATAGGTGGTACAAGACAAAGTGTGGTGTCTGCAAGTCAAGCACAATTATATGTGAGATCTAACGAGTGTATGGAAAATATCGATGAGTGTCCGGTATATATGGGAATGGACAGCTGGACGCTTGCAAGGCCAGAAGGAGTGAATAAGAGCTAGATCCCTGCTTACACACTCATCCTTTCCCATCAATCTCTCGTAATCTAGGCCTAATGCGCGAGTATTTCTTTGAGTCACATTAATCTTGAGACTTGGGCTATATGCGGCACACCATTGGCTCGGCCGATCGAAGTCAGTTGATTTATATTAGCAGAATGCTAGATTTACCAGCCAGTACGACGGTTCCTGGTCTCGACTCGAAAACAGTTTGAGACATCAACGTCACAAAGCTAACAAGGCGATGGCAGAGCAATCGAGGATGGCTAGCTCTTACCACGCTAAGACCCCGGCATTGCTGGGTGCTTGGAGAGCCAGCGTCGTGAGAGCACAGCCTTCCCGTGTGACTAGGGGGCGAACTAGGCTGCTGCCAATGACCACTGCATTTGGCACTTCCGATCAGAACTGACGGGTTTTACGTGATGAAGTCGTAATCCCCCACCTACTAGATACCACCTGTTTGCCATATTAGCACCGCAACAACCGGCTTAATATATCGGCCCATTGTTTCATCACGAAGCAGCTAGACGTGGACTCGAGCCTTCACGACCACCCTACTAGGTGATTCAGGATAGACAGCGCACAGAATCGCTCGATACGTCCAATGCCGACCGCTTACTCTGACTGTTGCTGCCCTTGTCAGTTGGGTGCGACCATATCGAGAGCAGGGGAGGAGTAAGATTCGCAGGTGATTGCTGGATGCAACAAGAACGGATCTGACTCGCTGGTTCCTATTTTTGTCGGGATTTTCTCACAACGGTCGATGCACTTCCAGTATCAGAGCAAGCACACCACTAGCCACATCCCTTTCCACGTCCAATTCCATATTTGATGAGATGCCTTCCATATCAAAGCGACCGATTCTCTACACGGTGATCCAGGTGAACTCCGAGCTCTACTCAGCATGGACCAAATCCGAACGAGTTTGAGGCACCTCTGGTTGCTGCCAAAACGGATCTCGCTGCGAAGGAGCGAGCCTTTCGCTAGGGATTCGGTCCAACCGCACGCCCTCAATCGCTACGAGGATGGGCCAGATTCCCTCCGATAGGCCTCGATGGAAACTGGCCAAGTTTGTTTGCGTTGCTGGGCCACGATGAGAGGCTTGATAACCACCTCGCCAGCTCTCCGGTGGTAACTTTATTCTGCATTCTAGCTAAATTCAATCAAGAACCAATTCTGAAAAGAGGCTATTCTCGAATGGGCTCAGAGGGGGCAGCGAGCAATAGGCTCCACCAATCACCGGGCTTCACTGGATTATAAATCAAATAAGACTAAATAGTCTACGGATGTCCAAGAGTGGTGGTTGCCTTTCTGGGCTGACATTCGCCGTCCATTCTTGTCGATTTACGAAACGCCATGCTGCTTCGAGGGTGGCGACCTGACCCCTCGCGAAGCCCGCCTGCAGCTCCGGCACTTCCCCTCCTGGTGGAGATGGGCCATACCCGCCAGATCACCAAGATCATTGATCGCCCTACACGATCAGCTGTGGCTACCTCAGACTAGGCTTCAGTAATTGCACCACATCACCAATGGCTTGTTCCACGCTTGTGCCACCCGGGAGATGAGGCACAAGGCTCAAGGGTTTCGAAACCTATGACTTGACCGGCACCAGTCCTTCAAATGGCCCTGGTAGCCTGGTTGGTTGGGTTGGCCAGGGCAAGGCGAGAGAGCACAGCAACGAATGCAATGCAAATGCATCCTGGGAAAACACCATGGGTAGCGCTTCCTCTACACTGCACTGGGAAGCATTCCCGAATAACCTGAAGGTGGAACAAGATTCCTGTGAAATGAGCACAAGCGGCGTACCAGATCGATATATTGAAAACCTGACTACCGCGATCTAGCCGCATCGCCCAGCCAGAAATCAAGATGCAATATATCATTCTCAATGGAACAGGTATTCTAGGTTCCAGTGTCAGGTAACCGTTCAGGGCTGGGAGATGGGTGAGCCAATCAGGCGAAACCCGAAGACAATCTCGCATTATCTGGGCCGTTGCTGTCATCATGCGCACCACCCGGCCCCAAGCTCCAGGGAGATGTATCTTGTCTACAGGGCAGTGTGTACACCGGTTCTAGGTGGCATCATCAGCACTGCATATGTGGGTTGTACATGCTACATCAGTTGCGTACCAGTTGCGTAGAGGGGAGTTGGGTTACTCGAAGTGGAGGGTGATATAAAGGTGAGATTATATCGATCTGCAGAGTACAAACTGGGAGTGAAGGGTGTACGGAATATCTAGAAGCTCGTGGTTCTCGACTCTCACTCATGGAACAGCTGGACGTCAGTATGAAGTGCTGCATTCTCGACACCCTGCCTGGAGATGGTAGCGGTTTCAGAAGCTCCGACTAGAGCGTCCATACCAGAACGAGCGGTCGCATCGACTCGGGGCATTTGGAATCTTGCTGAACCTCTTCGGGCTCGGGGTCGATCTAGAGATTCCGGATGGGTTGGGCGGATGATTTCGACGGTTGAGAAATTTATTGTGAATATGGTATATCTTTTCCACACCTTCCCCAATATATCCAGTCGAAGCAGCCGGTTGCCATTTGCAGCCAGGTCTTGGTTTGGAACCCTCTTGGCTTGAGTAGCAGATCGATCGAGGTGCCTGATTCCCAAATCGTAGGAAGGACACGATGTCCTTGTCATGATTATCCTTTGTTGGAAGGGGGAAGGCCGATATATTGGGTTAGGTTTCTGGTTAATGAGATGTCCTTTCCGGATATGGCAAATCATTTGGCGATATTGCGCTGCAGACCGTGTCTCTCGGTCACAGCCGACACCCACCGCATTTCCGGGTGCCAGTGCTGTGCAGTTGTGATGATTCATGGTCGTTTACATCTATGCTCTATATGGTGCATCTACGGGTTGGTGAGACATTTACACAATTCATTGAAGGGGATTTCTCAGCTTCGACTAATCATCGGAAGCTCGTACAGGAAAACAATGAAAGTCTAACTATATTACAGGCAGAACGATCTACAAAATTATTAATGGTCGGCAAATCGGGGGATTCTGCTACGGTGGCGCCAGCGACTTGCCAGACTGTGTGCCTCGGATTATCGGCTGAGTATGGAGAAGACGAAGTTGACTGGCTCCTCCGTGTCGCTGTCGGTATCGTCGCCGAAGCCCGTTTCCGTTTCTAGAAGGCTGAGCTCTCTAAGATACTCCCGCGTGGTTGCCTCATACTCCTTGATCTCTTGCTGGAACGGCTCGAGTTCTACGAGGGGCATCCACTCGGGCTCGGTTTCTCCACGGAAATGCACCAGGTAGAACGTCCCATCTACGCGTACTTTCTTGTCAAGAACCCCTTGTAAGATCTTAGAGGGAGCAGCCTTCTCATGGGAGTGCCTTCGCAGCTTGGCACTGTGGTTGCTGGCCCTTGTTCGTTGCAGACATATCTCGGACTCCGCGACGCTCTCCGCCTCACTCTCCTGGGACTGATCTCCAGGAGTGTTTGCGTCGGAAGAGGGATGGGCGCCTTCTACATACGAATCCTCATTTTCACTTTCCTCCACCTGCTCCTTCAAAGAAACCCCGTAGTTGCCGGGTACGTCCACTGCCTGTGAGGACTGGATGTTTTCGGAGGAGTCGGAGTCTTCACTTTGGCTGTTAGCGACATGCTCGGTCTCTGATATCGGCGACTTGGCGTACGGGCTTGGCCGGGGCTTCAAAGGTTTGGTCCTTTTGACCGCAGCATGTGTTGGTGTTCTAACGCTCGGGGACATGTTGGACGGGGATGCGTGGTGTAGTAGCGGGGATGGCGCCAAGTTCGATGCGGTCCTCTTTTTCAAAAATACCGCCGGTGTGGAGGTGACTCCGCCAATGTTGCCGTGCGAATCGGACCTGTATGGGGTGGCATGGGGTTTTGCATTGGTAACTTCTTCCCCTTCGCTGTCGGTTTCACTGTCACTGCTCTCGGAGCCTTGGGACTCATGCTGACTACTGGATGCGGATATCTCAGGCTCGCTCTCGGAGATTACATCCGATGAGTCATCCGAATGACCACCGCTTTCTGAATCGGAATCTATACTCGCTCGACGGCTCTCTGGGAGATTCAGGGGCTCAACCGGATGATCGTAAGAGGCTTGGGCAGACAGTGTAGGTGATCCGTTCGTGGGTGATTCGACATCTTGGGTTTCGGGGATGACTTCATCATCGCTTTCAAGTTCGTTGAACTCACTGCTTACCAAATCGGCATTTGTCTCTTGCACGAGAGTGTCTTGTTCATTAAGAATGGAAGGATCATACGACCGATTCAGTTCTGGGCTTAAACTGGGCCTTCCTTCTTCTCTGGTTAGCTCTTCCTCGCTTTCGGCGTCGCTCGGGAAGCCCAGTGTGGTTTCTGATTCACTTGAGACATCCGAGGAGGGGACCTCCAACCCTGGACTCGTTGAGATATACTCATCGGTGAGTTGGCCTTCTTCTTCATGAAGGGGTAGAACTTCTTGGAGCAAGGTATTTTCGCTTTCTAAGCCTCTATCTATGCATTCATCTTCTTTATCTTCGCCCACATGGGTGCTGTTGTCAACGGTGGTTTCGTTAGAGTCTTCATCGGATTCGTCCTCGAACGGGATCTCGGCAAGGATGTCGCTGGGTACTTGTTCGAGGGTGCTGTCTTGGTAGACCGTTTCAGTAGGAGAGTAGTGGGTATCACCGACGCGAAATCCAACGGTTAGGGTGGGGAAGTGACCTATCTTCGGTCGCTTTTTTAGCTCTCCAGGTGGTTCGAGTGGAGTCACGTATTGAAGGGAGCTACGCTTCGGCATGGTGATGTCTATTTGGCCACTACCGCTACCGCTGGGACTGGACGTTAATGAGGGGGTTCTAGTTTTAGCCTGTGTTGGGTTTTGCTCGAAGTTTCGCCAGCAACCAGGAGATTGATTAGGGAGGGGAGTTTCTAGAATCGGGTGATGTGATTAGGACCCACGAGGATTTCAAACGAAGCTGCGACTGAATTGGCTCGACCCAGATGGCCTTAACATAGGAACTATCAATAACCAACAAAAGTCGCGTTGTTTTCTTCTCTGTTGATAGGATATCGGTTGATGTGAGCAAGGCACTTTTTTTTTCCAAATCCTCTGTCGATTTCCTATGCATCCATATTTTGGATGTTCGATTCCTCCCCTCACGATTCTCCATGTTTTTCGTCGGCCGCTTGATTGGTCCCTGCAGCCGGTCAGGATTGCCATACTAGTTAGCTACTGGATGATCGAATTTAGTCAACATTAAGGATGGAATCGTTGGTGGCTAGCATTATGGTTGCTGGTCTTCACTTTGTGCCAGAGAGGTGCACATTGAGGAACAGCGAACGATCACGTCAACAGGTGTACTGCGCTGAGCCTAAAGTACTCGTGGTGTCCTTAGTCAATCTTGCTTCCCAGGGAGCACCACCACAACATATAGTCTGTTAGTGACACTTTAATTGGGGAGGCAATGGCTAGCTGGGAGATGAGGTATCAGCAGACTTAGAGGCCACGTTAATGTACGATTGAGGTTCCCAGCATCCGGCTTCTGAACTTCCGGTGATTGCCATGGGGAGGGTGCTGAGATTTGGCGAACATGGCGGCGCCGTTCCAAGAATTTCCGAGAATCACGAATTGACCCCTAGCTCGATTCATTGGAAATCAATGCAATGAGTCGAGCTTCCACTGATTCTCGCACCACACCTATACGTGTGGATCGGTGTGGACGTGATGGCAGGCCCCATTTTTATGCCTACGGGTTGAGCACTCGGTGTTTGGGATATTCAATGATTTTATTTGCTGGCTAGGATTACCGTATTCACGCTACGGTAAGGAGACTGAAATACTACGCCCGAAATGATACGATGAGAGGCTAAGAGAAGGTGAAGATGCTCTCAATGGTTGGGTCGCCATCAGAGTTTTGGATCTTTGTCGAGCACTCCGAGTCAGATTGGATCATGCTGGAAATGGCCATCCCTGGTCAATGTGGTGCTTGAGATTTGTTGACCAAATTCGCACACTGGTTTGTAACCCATCGATGAGAAATCCGGTCCTGAAATGTTTTGTCTTCACTGATTGCCCCCACTGGAAACTTGGAAATCAGGTTCGTTTTTAATACTGCCGCAACGTTGAGGGGTGAAAGTGGCTGGCCTCTTTGAGGTGCAGTTGTATTTCTTGAAATTAGCTAGTTTCATAACTACTCATGTAGTAGTAGCTTCCACTCAGTTTTCCTGCGACCTTCTTCAAGACACTCCTATCATTACTATTGCCAAGTGGTGTGCTTGATCTTTGTCCAATACTCAAGAAGTGAAACCTATATCTTTTCTGAGTAATCCCAAACCATTGCCAGATGCCTAAATTGAAATGTCTACTTTCAACAGATTTGCAAACCAAAAAGTTGTATCACAAGAACTTGTAACAGCAACCATATATAGTCGGAAGTCTAAAATGACCTATGTATCTTAATCAACCATCTTAAGAGTCTTGGACATATTGCAAGTGATAGGGAGAACTGTTGTAAGAGTCTTGGAGATATTGGAAGTGATTGGGAGGACAAGTAGATAATGTGGTTTTCACTTAATGATTTATTGAATGTAAAAGTAGTATTTATACTTTTACATGGTATTGGCATTACAAGCACGTAGAACAGGTTAAGGAAGGTGCCAAGAACATGTGTGCAAAGTTTGGGGCTGTTTGGACAACTTTGAGAATTTTCATGTTCTGGGTACCTGGTATTTTGGTGAAAATATTCTAAGTAAATCCCAACAAGGAATTTGGTCAGTATTCTCTAGGATTTGAAGGTGATGATCTAAGTGACTAAGTTAGGTGAATATTTAGGTGGAAATGCAAATTTTTACAACACTCCCACTCAGCTAAATGCTCATACTGACTAGTCCTAATTTTGACCTAAGATATTCAAACTTGTCTCTAGCTAATGGTTTGGTAAATATGTCTGCAATCATTTCATCTGTAGGACAGTAAACTAAGCTAACTAAATTACTCTCTATAGCTTCACGTATGAATTGATGTCTAATATCTATGTGCTTAGTTCTAGCATGAAAATTTGGATTTCTACCTAATTGTATACATCCTTGGTTATCTTGAAATAAAGTAATAAGCGTTTATTGACATAGGCCTAAATCTATAAAAAGTTTTCTTAACCACATTGCTTCTTTTGTAGCTTCACATGCTGCCATATACTCTGCCTCTGTGGTGGAAAGTGCTACGGTTGGTTGATTTCTTGAATTCCATGAAATTGCTCCTTTACAATAAAGAAAGGTGTATCCTGTGGTGGATCTTCTGTCTTCTAAATTTTGTCCCCAATCAGCATCAGAGTATCCCACAAGATCATGTTCTGAGTCCTTATAAGTGTATCTTAAACAGATATCAGCAGTTCCTTTTAGGTATCTAAAAATCTGCTTAACTGCTGCAATATGATCAGATCCATAATTCTGATTATGTTGGCTGACAGCTCCCACTGAATATGAGATATCTGGATGTGTTCCAAGCATGATATACATGAGACTGCCAACCATAGATTGATAAGGAAAGTCAGGGCTTTCAGATGGCACCGAGCTCTCTTGATTTGGTTGAGTTTTGACCAAGTTAAGGTTTGTCTCCATTGGGGTAGCTGCCAATTTACAGTCTTCCATTTTATACTTCTTTAGTATATCTTGAGTATACTTGGATTGGCTTAGGGTGATAGTCTGGGTACTTCTGTCTATGGAGAACTTAATCCCTAAGTAGTAACTGAGTTCTCCTAGATCGGACATCTTGAACTGTTTAGATAGGCTGGATTTAGTCTCTTCCAATGTTGCTAGGTTATTGGTGGCTATAATAAGATCATCCACATATAGAGCTAATAGAACTGGATTTGCTCTATCTGGCTTGTAGTATATACAATAGTCAGCATTACTCCTTTTGAAACTCAAAGATTCCAAATAAGAATCTATCTTGCAATTCCAGGCTCTTGGTGATTGTTTGAGACCATATAGTGACTTTTTAAGCTTGCAGACCAAATGGGGGTTATCTTATTCAACAAACCCATCAGGCAGGTCCATATACACGTCCTCATCAAGTTCTCCATTCAAAAATGCAGTTTTTGCATCCGTTTGATGAATAAAAAACTTATATTTGGCTGCAATAGCCAATATTAATCTGATGGAATTAAACTTGGCTACCGGTGCAAAGGTCTCAGTATAGTCAAGTCCTTTTGTTTGAGAGTATCCTTTGGCTACAAGTCTTGCTTTGTATCTTTCAATTGTACCATCAGCCTTGTATTTTGTCTTGAAGACCCATCTGCATCCAATTGATTTTTGGTTGATTAGTAATTTGACTAAGTCCCAAGTTTGATTTTCCATCAGTGCCTGATATTCTTCAGTCATTGCAGATCTCCAAAACTTTGTCTGAGGGCTATTTAGGGCCTCTTTTACAGTCTGGGGCTCATCAATATGGACTGAATAGGCATAGGCTAAGTTTGTACCCTCATTGATATAGTAATTTGGGCTATTTCTTGTCCAATTGGATCTCCAGGCATTTGATACTGGAATGATCACTTCTGGGATATTCCTGGGCACTGATTCTGGCTAAACCACAGTTGTAGAGTCCTCTGGCATGAAAAAATTTTCATTGTTTTGCTCTGATTCAATCCTGACAATTGGTGGACTTGAGATCAAATTTTTGCCATCATCTGATGTCATTTTTTGTGAAAATTTTGAATCTTCATCAAACAACACATCCCTGGACTTGATCAGCTTCTTTGCTTTGGTATTGTAGAGTCTGTATGCCTTACTCTCATTGCAGTAGCCCAAAAATATGCATTTTACACTTTTTGGCTCAAATTTTGACTGATTTCCGGCCAGTTTTTTGGCATATGCTGTACACCCAAATATTCTTAGATGTTCTGCACTTGGTCTGTATCCATACCATGCTTCAAATGGAGTAGAATCACAAAGTATTCTGTTTTAACTCCTATTTTTAAGATATACAGCAGTGGCAACTGATTCCGCCCAAAAATCATAGGATAATTTTGGATCATGGATCATAGATCTTGCCATATCAATTATTGATCTGTTAGCTTGTTCTGCTACTCCATTTTGTTGTGGGGAGTATGGTACAGTAGTCACTTGCTTTATCCCATGAATCTTGCAGAAGTGGATGAAGAGTTTTCAGGTATATTCTCCACCATTGTCAGAGCGTATTTTCTTGATTTTTTCACCAGTTTTTCTCTCCACCATAGCTTTGAACTCCCTGAGCTTGGACAGAGCTTCTTCCTTTCTCTCCATGTAGTAGACCCATGTGTATCTTGTATAATCATCAATAAAGGTGATTAAATACTTCATCCCGCCTAAGGATAAATTTTGCATAGGTCCACACAGATCTGAGTGAATTAGATCAAATATTTTCTTAGTTTTGATTAAACCAGAGCTCTTGAACGGTTGTCTGGCTTGTTTCCCATATATGCAGGCTGCACAGTGCTCCAAATCAGCTGGGGGATCAATAATCACTCCAGAAATTAGCTGTTCTTTGATCATTGTATGCAAATAATCAAAATTGATGTGTCCAAATCTCCTGTGCCAAAGCATTGGTGTTTCTTCATTTAAGTTACTTATATTGGCTTCCAGATATGATGGAATATAAGTCAACTTGTATAGATTCTGATCCCTGATGCCCAAAGCAATATGGGCACCATTTTGGTCAGTGATCCTGCATCCAGAATTGTCAAAACTGAACTGAGTCCTTCTGCTGTAGCCTTGCTTACAGAGAGTAGGGTCTTGGCTATTTCTGGTACATAGAGTATTTCTTTAAAGGTCAGTGTATGGCTTCCTTCACTGCTTCTAAGGTTTACTTGGATAGTTCCTTCTTCCACTGCATCAAGTGTTCTATCATCACTCATGAAAACCTTCTTAATTGGAATTTCTTGATATTGGGTAAAAAGTTCTTTTTGGTGTGTAAAGTGTTGAGAGGCTCCAGAGTCAATATACCACATCTGACAATCCTTGTTTGTGGTCATATTTAGTGCAGATATGAATAGTGTATCTTCTGTTGTTGCAGCATTTCCATATTCAGGCTTCTTTTGCTGATAATCTCACTTTTTGAGACACCGGTCTGATGTGTGTCCTTTCCTTTTGCAGTAGTTGCAAAACAGGTTGCTGTTGCCTTTGTAGGGTCTTGGGTACCTCCTTTGTTGGTTATCATTGCTTATTAAAGCATTTTCTTCTTCCTTCTTATTGGCGCTTGATTTTCTTAACTCTTCATCCAGGAGCCTTCCATATACATAATTTAAGGTCAAATCTTCAGTTCTGGACTCTATGGCTGATACAAGGCCCTGAAACTAGTCTGTCAGGCTATTCAGGATGGTAACTATCACATCCTCATCAGTAGTTGGTATGCCCACAGATTCCATCTCATCTACCAGCAGGGTAATTCTGTTAATTAGATTTTTCATTTCTTCTCCTGGCAGAATCTTTGTAGTAAGGAATTTTTGTCTCAGATACATCTTCTTGGCAGCTGAACATGACTGGTAGGTGTTTTCTAATGCTTTCCAGGCATTCTTTGCCGTTTTTGCTGTTGAGCATTGAATTGGCAATTTGTCCTTGACATTAAGGCAAATGCAGTTAAAGGCACTTTGTTCTTTCTTCTGGTACTTTAAGGCTTCCCCTCCCACATTTTTAGGAGGGCATTCTTCTCCCATGACAATATCCCAAAGGCCTCTTTCTTGTAGCAGCATCTTCATCTTCACCTTCCACACTTGGTAGTTAGATCCATCCAACTTTTCAGCAGAGGGAAAAATTCCAGTGATAGCAGTAGTAGACATTGCAGAGAGTGACAGCTTGGGGCTCATAACCTGTTGTCAGAGTCTTGGAGATATTGGAAGTGATTGGGAGGACAAGTAGATTATGTGGCTTTCACTTAATGATTTATTGAATGTAAAAGTAGTATTTATACTTTTACCTGGTCTTGGCATTACAAGCACGTAGAATAGGTTAAGGAAGGTCCCAAGAGCATGTGTGCAAAATTTGGGGCTGTTTGGACAGCTTTGAGAATTTTCATGTTCTGGGTACCTGGTATTTTGGTGAAAATATTCTAAGTAAATCCCAACAAGGAATTTGATCAGTATTCTCTAGGATTTGAAGGTGATGATCTAAGTGACTAAGTTAGGTGAATATTTAGGTGGAAATACAAATTTTACAACAAGAACAAGTATAATCTATGATTGTAACCTAATGATTGATTAAGCATCAAAATAGTATTTGTACTTATACACAACCTTGGCAAAGCAAACATGTAAAATATGCTTAGGAAGGGCCCAACAGCATGTGTGCAAAGCTCGGGTCAACTTGAATAACTTTGAGAAACTTCATATTCTAGGTATTTGATGCTTTGGGGAGAATATTCCAAGTAAGCCTCAACAAGGAGTCTGGTTTGTATTCTCTAGGTTCTGTTTTTTGTAAGAGTCTTAGAGATATTGGAAGTGATTGGGAGAACAAGTAGATTATGTGATTTTCACTTGATCATTTAATGAATGTACCTGATGTTTTGGTGAAAATACTCAAAGTGAATCTCTATAAGGAATTTGGTCAGTATTCACTAAGATTTGTAGGTAATGATATAAATGACTAAGTTAGGTGAATATCTTGGTGGAATTAGTAATTTGCACAATACTTGCACTCAATTAAATATTCACATCAACTAGTCTCAAGTGCAATCTAAGCTATTCAATTATGTTGCTAGCTAATGCTTTGGCAAATATGTCTGCAATCAATTTATCTGTAGGGCAGTGAACCAGGTTAACAAAGTTAGTCTCTACAGCTTCTTGTATGAAGTGATGACTAATATCTGTGTGATTGGGACCAGCATGAAAAGATGGACTTTGATGTAACTATACACATCCTTGATTATCTCGCCATACTGCAGCAAGGGCTTTTTGTCACAAACATTGGTCCCCAAAAAGCTTGCATAGATACATTACTTCTTTTGCAGCCTCACAGGCTGCTGTATACACCGTCTCTGGGGTGGTAAATTCTACAGATGGCTGCTTTCTTGAGTTCCATTTGATTGCTCTGTGCAGTGTGGTGGTGTATGTGAGTACTAAATGCAGTACCCACTCTTCACCCAAGAGTTCTCCCCAGAGTCCTACCCAAAGTCCCTCAGTATCCTCCCTATGATTCCCCCATGTGCCCTCCCTCCTATCCCTACCCTTATCTAGTTAGAACACTTACCATAATAGGAAGGTGTTCACATCCCTATTTTATAACATATTGACTATTATCTTAGCCCCCCCAAGTGATATATATATGTACCCAATTGAACCAAGACAGAGAGATTTGGGATGGAATAAACACAAGTCTTTATTACCTTGCTACCTTCTATTGGAAGCTATTCTGAACCAAGTTGTACTGACTTGACCTACAAGCTCTCCCACTCACCAAGTACAGTCAGTAATAACCCACATATTTGGTGCCATCTCTGCAGAAATAAGCACAAGTGAGGTAATGACTACTACAGTCAAACTAAAAACATACAAGGGAAAGAGAGAGAAAGCCCTTGAGTGGTTGGATAGGTTTGAGAGAGATGCGGTTGATGCAGGATGGAACAATAATAAGAAAGTGAGGGAGTTTGCAAGACATATGGAAGGGTCAGCATGGCAATGGCATTATGGGTTGGAAGACGCAGTTAAAGACAACTAGGATGCACTAGAAGAAGCTTACAAGACACGCTCTCTATATGCCAGAGGATACCACTACAAAGCCCTTCTATTGTCCTCACGGAAGAAAAGCAGTGAGAGCTATGAAGCCTACACTGAACTGTTTCTCTAACAAGTTTGATGTCTCCTAAAGGACAAAATTGCCAAACAACAGCTCATGAGGTATTACATCATGGGCTTAGACAATGGAATAAGACATAGGGCATACAAAGAACAACAAGGATGTAAAACGCTGCAAGAGTTGGTCAAACAAGTACAAGGGGTCATCTTACTATGGGGGCTACCCTAGAGTGATACAAATGCTCAAAGGACAGGGATCCCCCGTAAGAAAGGAAAAATTGCCTCCCCAAAAGACCGTGAGTTAGAGGAATTATGGCAAAAGGTCCAAGAACTCTCAATCAACAATGTTCAAGAAGTCCCCAAAGAAGGTGATAAACTCTGGGAAGCTGTTGTAGATCTAAAGGCCCAGGTACAAGCCCTGACCCAACAGATGCAACACCCGCAACAACAGTATCTGTGTTATGTGTGTGGAGAAGTAGGTCACTGGGCCCACAAATGTGAAAAACAGTACGGACAAGAAGCCGTACCAGACACAAAAGAGAAGAAGGCATCAAAAGACAGAGTCCCTGGCCAGGAGGCCAACAGGACTCAGTCAATCTAAGCCCTCTGGTCAGGACAGTCAAAGTGCGGAAGAAGAAGCGTCAACATGATGCTTCTAGTGAGGAGGGAGAGGAACCTGTAGTAGAGGTTCTGTCAAAAGGAAAGAGCGCAGAATTAGGTGAAGAAGTGTTAAAGCAAACAAAGAGCGCTAGCATGTCTTCCCATGGCCTATTCCCCATAATGAAGGTACTAGAGCAAACCAAGGCAACCCTCCCAATAACCAATTTACTGGGACTTGCCCCAGCTCTAGTCAAGTAATTGATAGAGGGATTGAAGGAGATAACAACCCTTCATGTCAGCCAGATGGTCCTGCAAAAACCAAATAAAGGTACATATGTTAAGGTACGTATAGAGAATAAGGAAATTCTTGCCCTTATCAATACAGGATCCTCTACATTGATCATGTCAGAGTCATTAGCAAAATGTCTAAAATTAGACATAGTCCCCAACAACACCATTTGAGTACGGCTAGCAAATGACCAACTGGACACAATGGTAGGCATGGTGCCTAATTGCCCCATCCGGCTAGGCAACTTGATAATACACCAAGATGTTGTGGTTCTACCCGTCATAGCCAACAACTTACTCATTGGCAAGAGTTGGTTTATCCAACATGAGATGGATATACTTTACAGTGCATCTGAACTCAGGTGGGATACCAAGAGTATCCCACTGATTCATATCACCAATGAGAGCAAGGTGCATAGCAACAGTGTGACAATCAAAGAGGTGAAACCGTTGTAGCCTCTGATCATCACACAAAATACCACCCGCCAGTGAGACAGTGCTCTCATTAGAGACACCAATAGCTTATTTGACAAGCGGAAGAATGATAACCGCAGCAAAGGCATCTAAGCAACCAGAAGGAATCTCAGTCCCTAAAGTATGGATACCACCAAAATTTGAAACACAAAGTCTGAAGTACTTGGTGGTCAACAATGGGCAACACACAGTGACATTGCCTAGAGGAATGCCATTGTTAAACCTAGAGGAAGTTGACAGAATTGACCAAGGACCACCTACAAATGAGGAACCAGAAGAAGAACTCCCCAAACTAGATGTGGACCCTGGTCTACCAACTACATTACAAGACAATAGCAGCCCCCCTATATGAATTGACGCAAAAAGGCCAGTGTTTTGTATGGTTGGAGCCTCAAAAGAGAGCATTTGATCAGCTGAAACATTCCCTGATATCACTGCCAGTGTTATGTTTTCCCAATTGGGATGCAAGATTTTTTATTAACTGTGATGGAAGTCTCACTGGTATAGGCACCGTACTGGGACAATACCACCAACCTGGCAAATTCCACCCAATTGGTTATGTGAGCTGCTCATTAAACAAACACAAATGTCACTACTCCATTACCAAGATAGAATGTCTGGCTGTTGTTTATTCAATTAAACAATTCCATACATACATACATGGTTGCTGATTCACAATAGTAACAGACCACAGCGCACTGGTCTGGCTGATGAAAACTAAAGACTTTACTGGTTGCCTAGCATGCTGGGCCCTCCAACTACAAGAATACAACTTTGAAATAATTTATTGCACTGACAAGAAACACCAAGACGCAGACTTCCTCAGTTGCTATCCTGTTTGCCAAGTACGCATCAGCAATGACTACAAAGACTTAATCTGCTTTAAAAGAAGGGGGAAGTATCCCAAACACATAGTTACAAACAAGCAGAAGAGAGACTTTCAAAAGAAATGGTGTCAGTACAAAGTACAAGAAAACCAATTATGGTTCCTCCAAGGACAGTTCAGAGTTGAGGCACCCCCAATAACTGCCCGCAAAGAAATCATACAAGAAAGACATATGTCATTAGGACACACTAACCCTCTAACAACATACAGGATGTTAAGAAAGACGTTTTATTGGAAAAAAATGATGACCAACGTTGTGAAAACACTACAAAGATGCTCCACCTGCAAAAGATTTAACCAAAGTCAAAAGATAGGGACAACCGCACCAATACCGCTTGACCTACCCTTCTATTGGGTAGGGATCAACTTTGTTGGGCCCTTTATGAAAACAAAGAAAGGAGAACAATACATAATAATTGCTACCAATTATTTCTCATAGTGGGTAGAAGCCCAAGCCGTCCAAAATAAAGACCAGAAGACAACTGCCTGATTCATTCTAGAACACCTCAACTGCCGGCACGGATATCCTCAGATACTCCTGTCCAACAATGGTGGCTCCTTCCTGAACAACACCATAGCATACTTGTGCAACATGATGGGCGTGAAACAGGTCTTCACGGCCATGTATCACCCCCAGACCTACGGATTAACCAAGAGGATGAACCAGATGTGTTGCTGCATACTAGAGAAGCTCCATTGGGAACTACCCCAATCATGGGCCAAGCTACTCCCACTGACACTCCTAGCAACGTGTACAATACCAAATAAAACAACAGGTTTCTCACTGTACAAAGTTCTGTACGGACAAAGGCCCAAGTGGCGTGAAGAAGCTGTATTGACAATGGAAGGTGTCCCCTTGAAAACACATAACATCTATGTAGAAAGGTTAATACACTGCATTGCCCACCTATACATAAAAGTATTCAAAAATGTTGACAAGCACCTTCCCCCTCCACCCAAAAATGAGAAACTAACAGGACAAAAGTGGAAACCAGGCAATAAAGTATGGTACAATCAAACCGTTGCAGGCCTCAAATTTTGCCCACAATTTACACCCCAATGGATTGGCCCTTGCACCATCAATAGCTCAGACCATGGGCCAAAGTACACCATTACCCTGAACAACAAGACAATCAGCAACATAGCGCCAGCCCATCTGAAACTATTTCATGATGATCCACCATTCATCACTGAAACCAAAGTGTGATTAAACAATTCTCAGGACAAGGATAGAGGAAGACATGGGATACATACAATGTTTATTAGAGGAGGTTTTAGTTGATATAGGCACAAATGATATGCACAAGGAAGTTTACCCAAAGGGGAGAACAAAAGAATGCAAATGGAAAGTGCCAAAGGAAACAGTTCACCCAAAACTGGCAATACCCCTCCCACCAGCAAGAACCAAGATGATATAAACAATAAAACCAACCTGCAAGTGTTGAGAGATATGGTACAAGCATTACGTGCGACAAGAACTACCTATGAAGAGTTATTTGCCAGAGCAGTCACATTGATACAAGACACAATCAGAGAGGGATGAGACAAGTTACCCATGCCAGTACAAAGCATGGAGATACTACCCAAGTAGTCCATGTACCACCTAAGAGGAGGTTCCTTGATCATTAAAGAGAAGGATGCTGCACTGATTCCTGTATCCATACTGGACACAGTCAGACAGAAGACACAAGGAATCAACTGTCGTGCCCTCACAGGACCTTGAGAGCCCCCCTGTTTTGTTGCATACTTGCCATTGATAGATACCACGGTTGTTGAGGTATATGCAGACCTGGTACAAGCAGCAAGAGCACCAGAAGTAGAACTCACAATTGAAGGACTCCTCCAAGAAATTTGCAAACATCTCAAACCGCATTTCCAATAAGGACCCATCTTAGAGAAGATGCGCAAACGGATTAAGTACACTGACCAGTTAACCCATGCAATCCACCAAGTTGCTGTGTTACAACTATTACAGTGGTTTACCATAGGACAACCCAGGAACCAGTATTAAGTCCAACTCCAAGAAGCCAAAGAAACTGCTGCAGACTCTGTAGAAACCATGAGGTGCATATGAAAGCGCTTTGATTGTGCCACAGTTTCTACAGAAGAACTACAATACGTCTTGGAAGAAGCAAAAACTCATTACCAACAATGGGTGACTGCTGACCAAGTGTACACCCTCTTCAAAAGGTCCCCCACCGTCATAATGAACACAAAATGGACAAGCCCCAACAATGTTGTGGTGGTGTAGAGGTACTCCTGGGAGAAGCTACACAACTCAAGGTGTGTGAGGTGTCTGATGGGTGCAATAACCTCTGTGTCTAAACTGCTGGTGTCTTGGTCAATATGTCACTATGGTAAAAGCTCCTGCTTCTCTAGCTTCCTAGGTGCTCCAAGTGTTTCCAAAGGCCTCTGTGTGTCTTGTGCACTACCCTGAAAAGCTCCTTCATGGCAGGTCTGAGATGTACTGTTGAAGGCAGGTGCAGTGATCAACTGCTAATCAATAAGGGAGAAGTGTTACTGATGGAAGGGATGGTTTATTGATGAGGGATTGCTTTCCCTTAAATACTTTTCCTGATTGCCAAGTGATTACTAATGACAAGGTTCTAGAAGATTCTAGGTATCAGTGGAATTCTTGATGACATCACTATGAGCAAAAAATATGCCAAGAATGTCCTGGAAGGTTCTAAAGGGCACAGCACATCCAACCAATCAGGAATCAGTAGTCTGAAACTTGTGCAACATAGAAATACCATATATGGTATTGAAATGTTAGGGATGGCAACACAGACCTAGGTCAAGTGTTGCAGGTACCGATGTGGGTACTTGCCTTATGTAGACACATATACTGATCACAAAGCTGAATAACATCTGGGATAAGTAATGCTAATAACTAATCAGGGTAAACATCATATGGGGATAATACTGATAATATGGGCAAAAGAAGAATGGGATAATACTGATAAGATAAAATATGGATAAGTATATCACAATGACTATATGAATAAACTTGTCTGTGGGAGGTATGTTTACCCTACCACAACGTTCACAAGATAAAGAAGCAAGACTTTATTGCGCTATTGCACCTTTTCTTGTTCTCTGACCCTCCTGAGGAACTTACCCAGTACCCTATGGTTCACCAACTATTTGGCTCTGTGGAAAACATCCCTTGAGCAATGCAAGCCACACCCCACTCTGCTGCCAAATGGTATCAGGTATTTGCCCGCAACCCCCTTGCAAGTGACAACCAGCAATGGTGCCATGGTGACTCCCCATGCTCCGTGAACAAAATCAACCCTGGAGAAGCAAGTTAATCAAAAGAACTTTGAGGACAAAGCTCCCTCTTAACCCCCAGGATATGTGAGTACAAAATGCAGTACCCACTCTTTGCCTAAGAGTTCTCCCCAGAGTCCTACCCAAAGTCCCCCAGTATCCTCCCTATGATTCCCCCATGCGCCCTCCCTCCTATCCCTACGCTTATCTAGTTAGAACACTTACCATAATAGGAAGGTGTTTGTGCCCCTATTTTATAACGCATTGACTATTATCTAAGCCCCAGAAGTGATATATTTATGTACCCAATTGAACCAAGACAGAGAGATTTGGGATGGAATAAACACAAGTCTTTATTACCTTGCTACCTTCTATTGGAAGCTATTCTGAACCAAGTTGTACTGACTTGACCTACAAGCTCTCCCACTCACCAAGTACAGTCAGTAATAACCCACAGTGTTTAGGTCCAAGGGAGAGATATGTCTAACACTTCTTAAGTGTTTTGTGTGTGGGGTGTTCATGGGGTGCAATAACCTCTGGCAAAAGCTTGCTAGGAATACTTGGGTTCTATCTCTAGGCTAATGTGATGGGGAATAAAGCCACAAGTTTGTCAAGGGAAAACAATTGAGCTACAATCCCCAACTTAGTTGGTGTCTTAATAAAAGTATGTGCTGGGTTCAGCGTCCTTTGAGATGACAATGTACTAACGCTTCCAAAGTCAAAACAACTTTAAACTCCACCAGCAGGGACTTGACAAGAATGCAGCTATACTCAATAGTTACAAAGACAGAAAAGTATCTTTGCCTGTACAAGAACAAACTTGAGAAAGAATCAGATATAATAAAGGATACCTACTCTGAGTATTCCTCACAAGTAGTGCCTCCAAGGTCAGTTGCCTGTCAGCATGGTTTCCTAGGAGTGTCCTGTGGACTAGGGTTGGAAGTTCAGGTAACAGCAGGTAGCAGTGATCACACTAATCAACAAGTTGGTATACTGCTAAAAGGGATGATGATTTATTGTTGAGGGATTACCTCCCTTCTGTACTTTTCTCACTGGCTAAGTGATTACTAATCATGGTGTTCCAGAAGGTTCCAGAGATCCATAGAAATCTTAATGACATCAGAATGCGCTAAGAGTATTCTAAGTAGTTGCTGGAAGGTTCTAAGAGGCACAGCACATCCAACCAATCAGGAACCAGTACTCCAAATCCTATGTAACATAGGATTACCATATGGTATGGAAATGGTTGAGATGGTGACACAGTTTGGTCATGTGTTACAGGTATTGGTTCGGGTACCAGCCTAATATAGAAGTATTTACATCAAGTAATCTTACATAAAGTGAGCAAAACCTTATGCAACAAGATAAGCAGGTGTGATAGTCAGCTGGCTTATAGGATAGTACTGATCAAGTAAGACAAATGGGATAAAACTAATATACTGGTAGCAAAAAAATAGGGAGGCAGAAAATATGGGAAGGAGCACTTCTGTCAGTGGGTGTCACAGTGACCCCCCTACAGCATCAAAAGGCCATCACAGATTCTAAGGCCTCTGACTAAGAGGTATTGATTCCATCAGGACACTGTGCAAAGACCATAAAAAAATAATTGTACCCCAGATAACATAAAAGACTTGGTCAAATTTTTCACTACAACAATACAAAAGCGGCTTTTGATTAGTTCTCTGCCAATTTTCTCACATTCTGATCACAGACATTCTATCACCTCCTATGTTTATGTGCATTGATTAGCTATTGCCTCTTTTTCACACTCCTCACTTCCTGACTCATTTGTTTCTCTTACTTTTCATGCATACAAATTGATTTAGATCCATTGAAACTTCAGTTGTACCTCAGTTGCCAATTGTGTGGACCAGTACAAGTCCCTATACCCTACACCAACATTAACCTCAACCCCACACTAAACAAGTAACTCCATTAAAATCCACCACTCAATAAGTATTTCTGCTGTAACACTCTGCTTCCACAACTTTGGCAGGTGCCCTACTGCTTTATGCCACTGTTTATTCACTGGTTCCCATATGTCCTGGTCTTCAGCTGGCACTGTAAGGTCTAGCTTTTAATCAGCTAGTCTTGGCAAAAAGTCCTTGCGATATTCAGGTGTGTTTTCTAGAGCACTGCTCTTGAGGAAGTGCTGCAAACTCTTGGTGTGCCTACTGATGTTCCAAAACTCCACTAAAGGCAATGTGATAACCTTTTGAGTTCTTGATGTTGCTACTTTGTCTGTCAGTGTGATCTCCACTCTGTCAACAATGGAGGACATGGATGCTGTGGTACACAAACTGCCTTTCTCTGCAAACTCATCTACCGCACTGGAGTGTAGCACATTTTAGCCATGTGTGTCAGTGGGATCTCCACTCAGTCAACAATGGAGGATGTGGAGGCTGTGGTACACAAATTGCCTTTTTCTGCAAACTCATTTACCTTGCTGAAGGTAGCTCAACTGGCTGTGCTTCCAACTCTTATGAAAACATCTGTTTTCTTGTTGGTTGTTCTTCTTGGCTATAATGGGATTCAGTCTGTTCTAGGCTTACAGCATTAATCAGCAACAACTGCAGCTTTTTTCTTATGCTTCCCTGTCTCTGGCTTGGTGGACTTTTTCCCCTTTACCTTTTCCTTTCTCACTACCAGGTCTTTCACTACTACTTTGTCTGAGTGCTTCTTGTATTGAACTACATTTTCTCCTTAATATATGCTGCTCTGATGCATCTGTTTTAGCTTGCTTGTCCCTTGCTGGCACTCTGGAGGCAACCTAACACTTCTTTCCCACTTGTCTTGAGCTCTCAGCCCAAGCTGCAATGGGCTCCTGAGGTAGCCGCTTGTTTTTTTCACTGCTACTTTGACTGAATAATTCTTGAGTAGACCTACACTTTCATTGGTAAATTTTGTGCTAGTGCATCTGTGTCTACCTACCATTCCCTTATTGCCACTCTTCCAGCTACCTGATGCCTCTTTAACACTTGTTTTAAGCTTTCAACCCTGTTTGTAACAGGCTTTTGAGGAAGTGTTGTGTTATATTATGATTAGTTTGGGGCTTGTTCCACAATGTAGAGGCTAATCAACAATATACAACAACTTCCAGTATGCTAATACTGAAATAGTTTATTGGGAGTTTGATATACCAATAAAAGATATAACTTTCACTAATATCCTCAATCTTAGGCTCAAAATATACTATAGGCAGTATTTCTCACTCCTACAGCAGTGTTCTGACCTTCTGTTGACTAATGGGCTTATTTACTTTTATAGCAACTTCTCCTTATTTGGAAGTCACTTTCCTTTCTGCAAGAATAAATCCTAATATGGAAATTCTAAGCTTACCTTTAACCTAAAGGGTGTGCTGTAGAAGTCTCTAAAGGGGTCTCTAAAGGGGTGTCTAAAGGGGTGTCTTTAGAGTAAAGGGGTTTCATAGAGAGGACTTTTCCAACAGAAAAGTGGTAGTGTTCTTGTAGAACTTAGATTGGATTCTTGTGAGCTTTGCAGTCTCTTCACTGTTGTAGTACCAATCAAAGTCAGAATACTCAACAGTACAAGTGATGCAGGGGAAGTCTTATAACCTTTAAACTTGTAATTGTAGTGTGGAGATTCTGGAAACAGAGGCTCTCCTTTATTTTTCAGCTGGGGAAGTCATATATATGAGATTTCTGAAGGATCAAAGTTTTTGGGCAATTGCGCAAGTAATACATGTGATACAAAGCTAAAACTTTGCAGTGATGCAGATTGGACATAGATGCAGCAGCTGGTTCAAAAGTTACACGCAATCAAAGTCACCATGGTAATCCTAGCAATAGAGGCCTAGTATATGTAATAATTGGACTCTTTTGGTCATAACTCCTTAAGTGCTGCCTCAAATGTGCTGTAATTTGAAACATGTGTTGGCTACTGCATGTTCTGTATGACATAACCATCTTGGGTGGACTGCTTGTCAGGGTCTGGAGTATTTGCTCTTAAAAGATGGAATTTCTTGATCTTTCACTTGTGTGTTACAATAGCAAAAAGCAAAATAAAGAAATAAGTGCAATACTGGTTTTGAGAAATTATAGTAATGGAGTACTTTCCATTACCACAGAAGCCGCTGATTTTTAGCCATTGCACCCTTGCTCCTCTGTCTTTGATAGTTTCTGCTATTCTTGAGATACTTTCTCAGCATACCAATACTGACCCAAAAGCTATTTGCTTGTTTGAATTCAGGATAATGCTTGTGGAGCAAGTCATGTATATTCTGCTTAGCCTTGAATTCCTGATGGTACCATGGTATGCCAACCTTAAGGTGTTAGGATGCTAGATTTCTAATGGCCTCTTGAATATTAGCCCACTCTTCATTGTTGCAATCAACTGCTTCATGGATTTTCAATGTCCTTTGATTTTTAGGCTCTGGTATAAACACTACATTTTCTCCTTCCCATGCTGTGATAGGATTCTCTATGGGCATTTTCTTTGGGCACTGTGGTTGTACTTCAAAGACTGTACAGTGTTTGTGTGCTGCCACATTGGGAGATGGCTCAATTCTTGGCTGTGCCATTGAGCCACTTGAGCTCCTTCTGGGTAGCAAAGATATTGCTTTCTCTACCTGTGATACTGATTGCTCTACACCATTTATCTGCTCATCCTGTTTCAGGACTATTTCCTAACTTCTCTGGGCCACTGCATCTATCCTATCAGCCACTGCACCTAATTGCCTCAATAATGCTTTGGTATGAGCTGACAACATATTTAGTAATGTGGGTGGTGGCAATGTTATGACAGCTACTTGCTGGTCTTCAACTCAAGGTACTGTGTTTTCTACATTCTTATCTGCTTGAGCATAATAGTCAGCTTGTGGCTGTGCAGAGGTTCTCAATTGCCTACCTGACTGATGGCCTGAGGAGTCCACATTATTACCTTCAGTAGGCATACTGCTAACATGGACTTTTTAGACTGTAGCCCTGCTTGTTGCACTAAATGTCAAAGCAAGCTATTGTCCAAGCATTCTGTTGTGCCATCAGTAGTAGGGTTTGGTTGGGAACCAGATGATTTTGCTTTATTTTTTGGCAGCATATATATGGAAGTGCATCAAGCCAAAGGGGAAATAGTGTCATATATATATGTGTATGTGGTACCACAAGTTTATTTATAATGCTTACTATGACAGGTCATCATTGATCTTATATTCTTATAGGTGCATTGTCTCAAATACAAGACTGTCTAAAATTCACATGCTTATTGACTAAAAAGTGATATAATAGCATTATATTGTTGAAGATTAAACAGTTTTCCCCATGGACAAGACTACTTTGACTCCAAGCCATAAGAGTAGAGAAAGAAGACCATGTGGCTAATGTGGCAAGCCTCATGAAGCAAGCAGACAGTATAGGAGGTATTACAAGGATCACAGCAAGTGTTTTGCCACACAAGTCATATTTGACCATTCATTGGTCACTACTGTACCAACATTATGTTGCTAGCCAGTTGATACTTCTATAATGGCACCTGGCTGTATTTGCCATCTTGCGCAAACTGAGTCAGGTGAGTTTGTGAAGCCATTAGGCTCACCTCCACCTTCTGAAAATGGCACACAGAGTGATAGCTCTGACAAAGAAGGTTCACTGATGGATTGTGAGCCTATCTCCCCAAACAACAGCATTACATATGAGCCCAGTCAAATCCAAATATGCAATGAGACAACACCTGTTAACTCAAGTGCCAAGGATACTTTATGGAGCCAAGTGAGCCCAGTAATCAATCCACTGGTGAATGATGTAATGTTGTGGCTAGATAAGTGGCACATTTCCACTAATATCAGTAATGGCGGCTTTGAGGATGCATTAGTACTTCCCGCCAAAATCATTTGGGAATGCAACTTACTATGTATATGGTACAAGTGGACAACTGTCATGCAGCTGGCAACATATGATCCAGAGACTGTCCTGATTTCAGCATGTGCTAACAATTGCATGGCATTTGCATCCAAATATGCTACCATAGCAACATGTCCAAATTGTCAGGAATCCACCACCATTGAGGGAAAACATTGCTCACACTGCGGATACATTCCAGTAATACCCTTTCTAAGAAAGCTGATGTAGTCCAACAAATATTGCAAAGCTATACAGTACTGCACTCAGTATCAATCAAGTACAAAGATATCCAATATCTTTGATGGCAAATATTACAAACAGCTAAGAAGCAAGGGCTACTTTGAAGGTATGTATTACCATGCCTTTGCTTTAGCACTTGATGGATTCAATTCATTGCTGACAAGTTTTGTATGCTTTCTAGCAGTATAACAGTAAATGGCCATCATGTAAAAGCGCATATTAGACTTGTTCTGTTGGATAGTGCCACATTGAGCCATGAGTGCCAAATGATGCCATAGTGTGCCAAGGAGGCCAAGTGAGCCTATACCTCGCCACAGAGTGTGAAATACAGCGCTGCATCTTCAGGCAAAGCAGCCCCTGTGTTTCACCTATTGAGTTGGAGAAAATCCATTTTTTGACCTTTTTTGGATCAACATTGTTCAGGATATGTGAGAGCACAGAAGGACTGAAGACATGAATCTGATGCTCAATACCCAGGGCACTCTGAATCTAGCTCCTGTGGCTTGTATCATGTCACAAAAATGAATGGCACTATCTTGGTCCACTGGTACTATCTGGCACTATAAGTGCTTTGTATAGATCTTACTTTAGGGCTAATATTTAAATATACTAACTGTTCTACTGTGGTTGTTGGCAGTGGGGTATGGATGGGAACCAGATGGCTTTGCTTTTTTTTGGCAGCATATATATGGAAGTGAGTCAAACCAAAGGGGAAATAGTTTTACATATACGTGTGTATGTGGTGCCAAAACTTTATTTATAATGCTTACTATGGCGGGTCATCATTGAATCTTACACTCATGTAGGTGCAATGTCTCAAATACAAGACTGTGTTGAGTTCACATGAGTATTGACCAAAAAAGTGATATAATAGCGTTATGTTGTTGAAGGTCAAACTGTTTGCCCAACAACAAGACTGCTTTGTCTCAATGCCGTAAGAGAAGAGAAATAAGACCATATGGCAAGCCCCTCAGCCATGAAGCACACAGACAGCATAGGAAGTATTACATGGATCACGGCCAGTGTTTTGTAACCCAAGTCATATTTGACCATTCATTGGTAACTACTGTACCAACATTATCTTGCCAGCCAGTTAATACTTCAATATTGGCACCTGGCTGTCAATGTCACCCTGTGCAAACTGAGTCAGGTGAGTTTGTGATGCCTTTAGGATCACCTCAGCTATCTAAATATGGCACGCAGAGTGATAGCTCTGAGAAAGAAGGCTCACTGATGGATTTTGAGCCTATCTCCCCTAACAACAGTACCACATATGAGCCCGGTCAAATTACTATATGCAATGAGACAACACCTGTTGAAACAAATGCCAAGGATACTTTATGGAGCCAATTGAGCCCAGTAATCCATCTGCTGGTGAATGATGTAATGCTGTGGCTAGAGATGTGGCGTGTTTCCACTAATATCAGTAATGGGGGCTTTGAGGATTCATTACTACTTTGTGCCAAAAATTATACCACAATGCAACTTACCATGTACATGGTATAAGTGACAGCCGTCATGCGGCTTGCAACATATGATCCAGAGACTGACCTGATTTCAGCATGTGTTAGCAGTTGCATGGCAATCACATCCAAAAATGCTACCATTGCTAGTGTCCAAATTGTCAGAAATCCACCACCATTTAGGAAAAACATTGTTCACACTTCAGATATATTCTGGTCATACCCCATCTGAGGATGCTGATGCAGTCCAACAAATATTGCAATGCTATACAGTACCACACTGAGTATCAATCAAGCGCAAACATATCCAATATATTTGATGGCAAGCATTAGAAACAGCTAAGAAGCAAGGGCTACTTTGAAGGTATGTATGACCTTAAGATCATATATCTGGAAAAGTGGCAAAGTTAAGGCAGTAAATGAGTCCTACAGTGACTGAGACTAGTCTAGAATTGTTAAATAAATATTTAGCTGCTGAATGATACCAAATAGTCCAATATTTCAACAAAGGATCTGCTGATTCATTTACTGACTAATGCTACTGATTTGATAGATAGTACTGATATACTGAGCCAAGTTCCCAGGTTTTCATTGACTCTACCAAGGTACTGATTAATGTTCACACTTAGGTTTCTCTTGACAGGCTTTTGCTGGTGCTGGGCCATGGTAATTATTACTTGTTGCTGCTGGCCAAGGATCTGGAGTAACTAATGCTTTTAGGCCCAAATTTGCTGCATACAATTCTTCCATTCTTGATTTTTGGACATCTTGAGGGAGGCTTCTTCTTTCTTCAGGAGGGAGGTTCCTGTTCACTGCTGCCATTAATGTTACATGTATGGGTATAAGAGTTTCAGAGGAACACAGAGTTTAGCTGGTCTTGTACTCTCTCAAACTTGAACTGATTTTTTACAAGGTTCCAGCAGCTCCTTATATGCATTTTGCCAGCTCAATTGCTGACTAATTGGATCTTCTAATATAGGTTGTGGCTGGTGACACATTTGATTGCATCATCACTACCCAATAAGATCTACTTGATATATCCATTCCTGTCTGATAACGATCTGCTGAATGATTTGATCACCAATGCTACTGATATGATAGAAAGACAGATATACTGATAGCCTAAACATATAACTAATTGATCTGACTAAAAACAGATCTTACTTTACATTCAAGCAGTGGATTATAACATTTAGTAATGTAGACAAGAACACAGGCTTTCCTTTGTCTTCAATGTGTTGTGTTGATAATTGTGAGTCTTGCTTAGCTTTCTCATATGCTGTCAATGATTAAATTCACTGTTGCTCAACTGCAAATTATTTTTTGCAAGCAGTGTACTTTTTGATGTCAAATTGTAAGATACACAATTGATATTGGATGCAAAGAGTCTTTGTTGTACATTCATGATAGCTCTTTTCAAATTGCATTTCTAGCTGCCTCAACCTCAAAATATATATCTGAATCTTTAATATTAGTACTATAAATAACTTTTAGCTTTATACCTCTTAGTTTTAGCACTTTTTTTATATTTATGGCACAAGCACTTCCCAAATGGCATTTTAATGAAGTCCCTTCATGGGTATGAAGTTGGACTTAATGTAAGAGTGGAGTGCAGGAGCTTGCATATGTTAGTATAACTTGCAATAGAGTTACAATTGAGTATTTAACAAGAACCTACCATTTGAAGCCATGAAAATTCCAAGTACTGGTGAGTCTGGAAGTAAGAGGTGTGAGAAAGTGACAATAGCCAATCAATGTACACAAGAGTAGAAGATAACTTAGTGTCCTGGATTCAAAAGCAATAAAAATGATGGAGAAGTAAGAAGCAGCAACTCAGGGATTATTGTGATAAGAATTAATATGAAACATTGTTGTGTGATTGTGTCAAGAGGCTGTTACCAGTTTAGAGTCCTGTGCCTAAGAGGTATTGAACTCAATAGGACACTGTGCAAAGACCATCCAAAATAATTGCTTCCCAGATTTCACAAAAATCTTGGTCAAAGTTTTTCATCACAATGATACAGAAGTGGCTTTTGTTTGGTTCTCTGCCAATTACCTCCCTTTCAGGTCCCAGACATTCCAACACCTCCTATGCTGGTGTGCATTGCTTGGCTATTGCCTCTTCTTAAGACTCCTTACTTCCTGACTTAACCACTTTCTTACTTTTAATGCATACAATTTGGCTTATTTCCATTGAAGCTTTGGTTGTACCTCAATTGCTAATTGCATTGACCTATACAAGCCCCTATACCCTACACTTACATTAAGCCCAACCTCACACTCAGCAGGTAACAACATTATCCTCAGTAAGTGACTCCATTAAAATCCACTGTTCAACAAGTATTTCTGCTGTAGTGCTCTGTTTCCATGACCTTGGCAGGAGCCCTTTTTGCTTTATGCAACTGTTCTTTCACTTTTTCCCAGATATCCTGGTCTTCAGCCATCATTGCAAGGTCTAGCATCTCATCTGCCAGTATTTGCAATAAATCCTTGCAATATTTAAGTGTGTTTTCTTGAGCACTGCCCTTGAAGAAGTATTGCAACCTCTTGATGTGCCTGCTAATGTTGCAAGTTCCACTGAAAGCAAAGCATAGAGGCCGCAGTAATCAAATTGCCTTTCTCTGCAAACCCATCTACATTACAGGAGTGTAGCTCAGCTGGTTGCACTTCCAGATCTTGTAAAAACAGCTATTTTCTTGTGGGTAATTCTTCCTGGCTATGATGGGATTCACAATCATCGAGGCTCATGGCATTTCTTGGTACCAACTGCAGCTTCTTCTTCATGCTCCCCTGTCACTGGCTTGGGTAGATCTTTTTGCCTTTACCTTTTTTCTTAATAACTGCCAGACCTTTTATTGCCAATTTGTCTGAGTGCTTCTTATATTACACTACATTTTCTTTTTGATAAATGCTGCTCTGAGGCTTCTCTTTTGGCCTGCCTGCATTACAAGTCTTGGAATAAGAGTTGTTGAGGAATAGGGAGTTTGGCTGGTAATGACTTCACTAAAACCTGAACTGATTTTTATTGAGGTTCCAGCAGCCCCTTATGCGCATTTTGCCAGATCAATTGTTGACTAATTGTATTTCCTAATGTAGGCTGTGGCTGATGACTGATTTGTTTGCATTATCATCACCAAATAATATCCTACTTGATATATTCATTTCTGTCTGATATGGATCTGCTGATTCATATGCTGACTAATGCTACTGATTTTATAGATACCACTAATAAGCTGATAGGGTAAGCATATAACTAATAGATTGACCAAAAACTGATCTAACATAAGCATTCAAGCCGTAGATCATAGCATTCTGCCCTACTAAGGTTGAGAGGGTACTCCTAGGTCTCTTTTGTTGTGGTACTAATATCTTGATGTTTCAGTATTGTTGGCAAGTCTTGCAAGCTTGAGTCTGTCTCTATGAACTAAATCTTCCTAGATGTTCCCTTGTTTGACCAATAGCTGGTAAGTTACAAATGGACATTCTCTGATGATCTTAAAAGGCCACATCCACTATGGCTCAAGCTTCTTCCAAGTGTTGTTTCTCAGCAATAGAAAATTCCTAACAGGCAATGCTTCTGGCCATATAATCTTATCAGATTGCTGCTTCATCATTTCTGCTATTTGAGCTACTTTGACCTGTGCCTCTTGACATCTTTGTTCCAGCTGTTTTTGTCCACCTTGTAGACTGAGCCCATCTTCTAAGGCATCTGTAAGCTTTGGTGTGTGAGATCTCCTGGAATCCTTGGTTCACATCCATACACTAAGTAAAATGGTGATTGTTGGGTGGTGTCATGTACTTTAGCTCTGTATGCAAAAGGTACATGGACTATATACTCATCCCATCTGCTGACCACTCCATTTGCATTTTGGTCAGCACTTTTCCAAATGATCCATTAAACCTCTCAGTCATTCCATTAGCTCTTGTTATGATCTGCTGCTTCAATGCTTGAGTTAGATCAGTTGTTTGTCAAATCAATTAGTTATATGTTTAGCTTATCAGTATATCAGTATTTTCCATCAAATTAGTAGTACTAGTCAGGAAATGAATCAGCAGATCCTTATCAGATGGAAATAGACATATTAAGTAGGACCATATTGGGTGATGATGATGCAATCAAATGAGTCTTCAGCCACAGCATACATTAGGAAATACAATTAGTTAGCAATTGATTTGGCAAATGTATATAAGGAGCTGATGGAACCTCAATAAAGATCAGTTCAAGTTGTAGTTAATACAATGCTAGCTAAACTTTCTATTCCTCTACAACACTTATACCAAGCCTTGTAACATTGGCAGCAGTGAAAACCAGAATCACTCCTTCTGAAGAAAGAAGAAGCCTCCCTCAAGATATCCAAAAATCAAGAATGGATGAATGCTATGCAACAAATCCTGGCCCAGCAGCAGCAGTTACTCCAGATCCTTAGCCATCAGCAACAAGGAATGACTACCATGGACCAAAGCTAGCAAAACCCTGTCAAGAACAACTTAAGTGTGAAGGTCAACCAGCACCATGGTGGAGTCAATGAAAACCTGGGAACTTGACTCTTCCAGATTGAAGAAGCTTTCAAGGCTAAGGGAATTGCTCCGGAACGCAAGTTACATTATGCAGCCTCTTACCTGGCAGACGCATCTTTACAGTGGTACAACAACAAGATCAGGTCAGCCACCATGATAGGCTGCTCTACAATCTCTACCTGGGATGAGTTTGTGTCAGAAATTTAGGATGCCTTTGAGCCCCCTCACCAACAGATACCACTAAGAAAAAAGTTTAAGACACTCAGACAGAAAGGAATGGTCCAAGAGTACATCTATGAATATAGATGTCTACCTAGGCAAATTGAAAGAATTGACCCTCTGGATCAGGTTGAATACTTTATTGATGGGTTGAAAGAAAGAACCTGTAAGGAAGGGAATTTTCAAAGACTTCAGACTATTGAAGAAGCCATCAAGATTGCCATTGATTATGAATCAGCTTTGTTTGGAGTTGGAAAGCCAACAATGACTCATCAGAGAGGCTACAATCAATATGAAAGAGGATAATCAGAAGCAGGGCCAATGGAAATAAACTCTATGCAGAAGAATCCTACCTCAGAAGAATGTAAGAAGAAAGGACTTTGCTTCAATTGCCACCAACTGGGACATATTGCAAAGTACTGCCCTCAGAGAAGAAATAGACACCAGCCATCAAGAACCTTTAACCTTATTGATGCACTTGAGCATAGTAGCATGGAGGATGAACTTGAAGGAGACTCAGAACTCACCTTCCATATGACCAAAGAATACCTATCCCAGATGACCTCAAACTCAGGAAAGCTATTATACTTGAATGAAGTAATCAATGGAGTACCTGCCAAGATCATGACTGACTCAGGAGCATTGCATGAGTACACGTCAGAACAATTTGCTTTGAATGCTGAAATCAACTTGGAACCCACCAACTCAACTTCAGTCTCAACAGCTGATGGGAACTCTCACATAATCAACCGTATTAATCAGCTAGTAAGGATGAAGTTCAATGACTATGAAGAAGATCTACAGGCCTATATATTAGGGAAATGCAAGTATTAC
>MCFE01000724.1:0-42087 GCA_002104905.1 Basidiobolus meristosporus CBS 931.73
ACATAGATATGAGACATCATTTCATACAAGAAGCTATAGAGAATAACTTAGTTAGCTTAGCTTACTGTACTTCAGACAAAATGATAGCAGACATATTCACAAAGCCAATAGTTTCAGACTAGTTTGAATATCTTAGGTCAATATTAGGACTAGTCAGTATGAACATTTAGCTGAGTGGGAGTGTTGTAAGAATTTGTAATTCCACCTAAATATTGGCCTATCTTAGTCACATAGATCATTAACTTCAAATCCTAGAGGACACTGACCAAATACCTTGTTGGGATTTACTTGGAATATTTTCACCAAAATACCAGGTACCCAGAACATGAAAATTCTCAAAGTTGCCCAAACAGCCCCAAACTCTGCACACATGTTCTTGGGGCCTTTCTTAACCTACTCTACATGTTTGCAATACCAAGATCATGTAAAAGTATAAATACTACTTTCACATTCAATAAATCATTAAGTGAAAGCCACATAATCTACTCTCCTCCCAGTCACTTCCAATATCTTCAAGACTCTTACAACAGGGTATGAGCCCCAAGCTGTCACTCTCTGCAATATCTACTACTCATACTACTGGAATTTTCCCTCTGCTGAAAAGTGGGATGGATCTAACTACCAAGTGTGGAAGGTGAAGATGATGATGCTGCTATAAGAAAGAGGCCTTTGGGATATTGTCATTGGAGAAGAATGCCTTCCTAAAAACATGGGAGAGGAAGCCCTCAAGTACCAAAAGAAAGAGAAAAGTGCCTTTAACTGCATTTGCCTTGATGTTAAGGACAAATTGCAAGTTCAATGCTCAAGAGCAAAAATAGCAAAGAATGCCTGGAAGGCATTAGAATACACCTACCAGTTAGGCTCAGCTGAGAAAATGTATCTGAGACAAAAATTCTTTACTATAAAGATGCTACCAGGAGAAGAAATGAAAATTCTAATTAACAGAATTACCCTGCTGGTAGACAAAATGGAATCTGTGGGTGTACCAACTACTGATGAGGATGTGATAGTTACCATCCTGAATAGCCTGACAGACATGTTTCCGGGCCTTGTATCAGCCCTGGAGTCCAGACCTGAAGATTTGACCTTAAATTACATATATGGTAGGCTCCTGGATGAAAGATTAAGAAAATGCTTTTATAAGCAATGGTAACCAGCAAAGTAGGTACCCAATACCCTACAAAGGCAACAGTAACCTGTTTTGCATCTACTGCAAAAGGAAAGGACACACATCAGACCAGTACTTCAAAAAGAAAGATAGTTAGCAGAAAAAGCCTGAATATGGAAACGCTGCAACAAGTGAAGATAGACTATTCATATCTGCACTAAATATGACCACAAACAAGAATTCTCAGAAGTGGTATACTTACTCTGGAGGATCTCAAAACTTTACACTTCAAAAAGAAATTTTTACCCAATATCAAGAAATTCCAATCAAGAAGATTTTCATGGGTGACAATAGAACACTTGATGCAGTGAAGAAGGAACTATCCAAGTAAACCTAAGAAGCAGTAAAGGAAGCCATACACTGACCTTTAAAGAAGTACTCTATGTACCAGAAATAGCCAAGAACCTAGTAACTGTAAGCAAGGCCACTGCAGAAGGACTCAGTTTCAGCTTTGACATTTCTGGATGCAAGATCACTGATCAAAATGGTCCACATATTGCTTTTGGTATCAGAGATCAGAATCTATACAAGCTGGCTTATATTACATCATATTTGGAAGCCAATATAAATAACTTAAATGAAGAAACACCAATGCTTTGGCACAGGAGATTTGGGCACATCAATTATGATTACTTGCGCAAAATGATCAAAGATCAGCAAATTTCTCGAGTAAAAGTTGATCCCCCAGCTGATTTGGAGCACTGTGAAGCCTGCATATATGTGAAACAAGCTAGACAACCATTCACGAGCTCTGGGTTAGTCAAAACTAAGAAAAAATTAAATCCAGTTCACTCATATCTGTGCGGACCTATGCAAAAGTTATCCTTAGGTGGGATGAAGTATTTAATCACCTTTATTGATAATTATACAAGATACACATGGGTCTACTTCATGGAGAGAAAGGCAGATGATCTGTCTAAGTTCAGGGAGCTTAAACCATGGTGGAGAGAGAAACTAGTGAAAAAAGCAAGAAAATGCACTCTGACAATGGTGGAGAATATACCTCAGAACTCTTCATCCACTTCTGCAAAATTCATGGGATAAAGCAAGAGACTACAGTACCATACTCCCCACTGCCAAATGGAGTAGCAGAATGTACTAACAGATCAATAATTGATATGGCAATATCCATGATCCATGATCAAAAGGTATCCTATAATTTTTAGCTGGAATCAGCTGCCACTGCTGTACATCTTAAAAATAGGAGTTATAACAGAGCAAAACAATGACAATTTTTTTACTCCAGAGGACTCTACAACTGTGGCTCAGTCTGAAGCAGTACCTAGGAATATCCCAGAAGTGATCATTCTAGTATCAAAAGCCTGGAGATCCAATTGGACAAGAAATAGCCCAAGTTACTATATCAAAGTGGGCACAAACTTAACTTATACCTATTCAGTCCATATTGATGCGCCTCAGACTGCAAAAGAGGCCCTAAATAGCCCTCAGACAAAGCTTTGGAGATCTGCAATGACTGAGGAATATCAGGCCCTGATGGAAAATCAAACTTGGGACTTAGTCAAATTACCAATCAACCAAAAATCAATTGGATGCAGATGTGTCTTCAATATAAAATAGAAGGCTAATGGTACAGTTGAAAAATAAAAAGCAAGACTTGTGGCCAAAGGATACTGTCAAACTAAAGTACTTGACTATACTGAAACCTTTGCATTGGTAGCCAAGTTTCATTCCATCAGATTAATATTGGCTATTGCTGCCAAATATATGTGTTTTATAAATCAGATGGATGTAAAAACTGCATTTATGAATGGAGAACTTGATGAGGATGTGTATATGAACTAGCCTGATGGATTTGCCAACTAAGATGACCTCCACTTGGTCTGCAAGCTTAAAAAATCACTATATGGCCTCTAAAGCCAAGAGCCTGGAATTGCAAGATAGATTCTTATTTTGGAATCTTTGAGTATCAAACACAGTAATGCTGACTATAGTATATACTATGAGCCAGATAAAGCAAATCCAGTTCTATTAGCTCTATATGTGGATGACTTATTATAACTGCCAATAACCTAGTAACATTGGAAGAGACTAAATCCAGCCTATCTAAGGAGTTCAAGATGTCCAATCTAGGAGAACTCAGTTACTACTTAGGGATTACGTTCTCCATAAGCAGAAGTACCCAGACTATCTCCCTTGGCCAGTCCAAGTATATTCAAGATATACTAAAGAAGTACCAAATGGAAGACTGTAAGCCAGCAGCAACCCCAATGGAGACAAACCTAAATTTGTCAAAGCTCAACCAAATTAAGAGAGCTTGGTGCCATCTGAAAGCCCTGACTTTTCTTATCAATCTATGGTTGGCAGTCCAATGTATATCATGCTTGGAACATGTACAGATATCTGATATTCAGTAGGAGTTGTCAGCCAACATAATCAGAACTATGGATCTGATCATATTGCAGCAGTTAAGTGGATTTTTAGATTCCTATAAGGAACTGCTGATATCTGCTTAAAATATACTTATAAGAATTCAGAACAGGATCTGGTGGGATACTCTGATGCTGATAGGGGACAAAATTTAAAAGACAGAAGATTCACCACAGGATACACCTTTCTTTACTGTCAAGGAGCAATTGCATGGAATTCAAGTAAGCAACCAACCATGCACTTTCTACTACAAATGCAGAGTACATGGCAGCCTGTGAAGCAATAAAAGAAGCAATGTGGCTAAGAAAGCTTTTTACAGATTTAGGCCTATGTCAAAAAATGCCTATTACTTTATTTCAAGATAATCAAGGATATATACAATTAGGTAGAAATCCAACTTTTCATGCTAGAACCAAGCACATAGATATTAGACATCATTCCATATGTGAAGCTATAGAGAATAACTTAGCTTAGTTTACTGTCCTACAGATGAAATGGTTGCCAACATATTTACCAAACCATTTGCTAGAGAGAAGTGTGAATATCTTAGGTCAAAATTAGGACTAGTCAGTATGAACATTTAGCTGAGTAAGAGTGTTGTAAAAATTTGTAATACCACCTAAATATTCACCTAACTTAGTCACTTAGATCATTACCTTCGAATCCTAGAGGATATTGACCAAGTACCTTGTTGGGTTTTACTTAGAATATTTTCACTAAAATACCGGGTACCCTGAACATGAAAATTATCAAAGTAGTCCAAACAGCCCCAAGCTTTGCACACATGTTCTTGGGACCTTTCTTAGCTTATTCTATGTGTTTGTAATGTCAAGACCATATCAAAGTATAAATACACCTTTCACAATCAATAAATCATTAAGTGAAAACCACATATTCTACCTGTCCTCCCAATCACTTCTAATATCTTCAAGACTCTTACAACAAAAGGAAGTACCCAAGACCCTACAAAGGCAACAGCAACCTGTTTTGCAACTACTGCAAAAGGAAAGGACACACATTATACCAGTGTCTCAAAAAGTGAGATAATGAGCAAAAGAAGCCTGAATATGGAAATGCTGCAACAAGTGAAGATAGACTATTCATATCTGCACTAAATATGACCACAAACAAGAATTCTCAGAAGTGGTATACTTACTCTGGAGCATCTCAACACTTTACACACCAAAAAGAACTTTTTACCCAATATCAAGAAATTCCAATCAAGAAGATTTTCATGGGTGACAATGGAACACTTGATGCAGTGAAGAAGAAACTATCCAAGTAAACCTAAGAAGCAGTAAAGGAAGCCATACACTGACCTTTAAAGAAGTACTCTATGTACCAGAAATAGCCAAGAACCTAGTAACTGTAAGCAAGGCCACTGCAGAAGGACTCAGTTTCAGCTTTGACATTTCTGGATGCAAGATCACTGATCAAAATGGTCCACATATTGCTTTTGGTATCAGAGATCAGAACCTATACAAGTTGGCTTATATTACATCATATTTGGAAGCCAATATAAATAACTTAAGTGAAGAAACACCAATGATTTGGCTGAGGAGGCTTGGGGATATCAATTTTGATTTTTTGCGCAAAATGATCAAAGATAAGCTACATTCTGGAGTAAAAATTGATCCTCCAGCTGATTTGGAGCACTGTGAAGCCTGCATATATGTGAAACAAACCAGACAACTATTTAATAGCCCTGGGTTAGTCAAAACTAAGAAAAAATTAAATCCAGTTCACTCATATCTGTGTGGACCTATGCGAAATTTATCCTTAGGTGGGATGAAGTATTTAATCACCTTTATTGATAATTATACAAGATACACATTAGTCTACTTCATGGAAAGAAAGGAAGAAGCTCTGTCTAAGTTCAGGGAGCTTAAAGCCATGGTGGAGAGAGAAACTAGTGAAAAAAGCAAGAAAATGCACTCTGACAATGGTGGAGAATATAACTCAAAACTCTTCATCCACTTCTGCAAATTCATAGGATAAAGCAAGAGACTACCGTACCATACTCCCCACTGCTAAATGAAGTAGCAGAATGTGTTAACAGATCAATAATTGAAATGGCAAAATCCATGATGCATGATCAAAAATCATCCTATGATTTTTAGGCAGAATCAGTTGCCACAGCTCTATACCTTAAGAATAGGAGTTATAGCAGAATTCTTTGTGATTCTACTCCATTTGAAGCATAGTATGGGTACAGACCAAGTGCAAAACATCCAAGAATATTTGAGTGTACAGTATATGCCAAGAAACTGCCTGGAAATCAGTCAAAATTTGAACCAGAAAGTGTAAAATGCATATTTTTGGGTTACTGCAATGAGAGTAAAGCATGCAGACTCTACAATACCAAAGTAAAGAAGCTGATCAAGTCCAGGGATATGTTTTTTGATGCAAATTCCAAATTTTCACAAAAAATGACACCAGATGATTACAAAAATCTGATCTCAAGTCTACCAATTGTCAGGTTTAAATCAGAGCAAAGCAATGAAGGTTTTTTCACCCCAGAGAACTCTACAACTGTACTTCAGCCTGAAGCAGTGTCCAGGAATATACGAGATGTGATCATTATAGTATCAAATGCCTGGAGATCAAATCAGAAAAGAAATAGCCCAAATTACTATATCAAAGAGTGTACAAACTTTGCCTATACCTATTCAGTCCATATTGATGAGCCCCAGACTGCAAACAAGGCCCAAAATATCCATCAGACAAAGTTTTGGAGATCTGCAACAACTGAGGAATATGAGGCCCTGATGGAAAATCAAACTTGGGACTTGGTCAAATTATCAATCAACCAAAAATCAATTGGATGCAGATGGGTCTTCAATACAAAATACAAGGCTAATGGTACAGTTGAAAAATAAAACGCAAGATTTGTGGCCAAAGGATACTCTCAAACAAAAGGACTTGACTGTACTGCAACCTTTGCACCAGTAGCCAAATTTAATTCCATCAGATTAATATTGGCTATTGCAGCCAAATGTAGGTTTTTTATTTCTCAAATGGATGTAAAAACTGCATTTTTGAATGAATAATTTGATGAGGACATGTATATGAACCAGCCTGATGGATTTGTGGACCAAGATAACCCCCACTTGGTCTGCAAGCTGAAAAAGTCACTAGATGGTCTCAAACAATCACCAAAAGGCTGAAATTGCAAGATAGATTCATATTTGGAATCTTTGAGTTTCAAACACAGTAATGCTGACAATAGTATATATTGCAAGCCAGATAGAGCAAGTCCAGTTCTAATAGCTCTATATGTGGATGATCATATTATAGCCACCAATAACCTGGCAACATTGGAAGAGACTTAATCCAGCCTATCTAAGGAGTTCAAGACATCCAATCTAGGAGAACTTGGTTACTACTTAGGGATTATGCTCTCCATAGACAGAGTACCCAGACTATTACCCTAAGCCAATCCAAGTATACTCAAGAAATACAAAAGAAGCACCAAATGGAAGACTGTAAACCGGCAGCTACCCCTATGGAGACCAACCTTAACTTGACCAAAACATAACCAAATCAAGAGAGCTTGGTGCCATCTAAAAGCCCTGACTTTCCATATCAATCTATGGCTGGCAGTCTAATACATACTGTGCTTGGAACATGCCCAGATATCTCATATTCAGTAGGAGTTGTCAGCTAACATAATCAGAACTATGGACCTGATCATATTGCAGCAGTTAAGTGGATTTTTAGATACCTATAAGGAACTGCTGATGTCTGCTAAGATAGACTTATAAGGATTCAGAACAGGATCATGTGCAATACTCTGATACTGATTGGGGACAAAACTTGTCAGTCAGAAGATCCATTACAGGTCACACCTTTCTTTCCCATAAAGGAGCAATTTCAAGGAATTCAAGTATGCAACCAACCGTAGCACTTTCTACCACAGAGGCAGAGTATATGGCAGCCTGTGAAGCTACAAGAGAAGCAATATGGTTAAGAAGGCTTTTTATAGATTTTGGCCTATGCCAAAAAACGCCTATTACATTATTTCAAGATACTCAAGGATGTATATAATTAGGTAGAAATCCAACTTTTCATGCTAGTACTAAGCACATAGATATTAGACATCATTTCATACAGGAAGCTATAGGGAATAACTTAGTTAGCTTAGTTTACTGTACTTTAGACAAAGCAATTGCAGACACATTTACAAAACCATAAGCTACAGACAAGTTTGAATATCTTAGGTCAATATTAGGACTAGTCAGTATGAACATTTAGCTGAGTGAGAGTGTTGTAAAAGCTTGTAGTTCCACCTAAATACTCCCCTATCTTAGTCACTCAGATCATTACCTTCAAATCCTAGAGGATGCTGACCAAATTCCTTGTTGGGATTTTCTTAGAATATCTTCATCAAAATACCAGGTACCCAGAACATGAAAATTTTCACAGTTGTCCATACATCCCCAAACTTTGCAAACATGTTCTTGGGACCTTCCTTAATTTACTTTATGAGTTTGTATTGCTAAGACCATGTAAAAGTATAAATACAACTTTTACATTCAATAAATCATTAAGTGAAAACCACATAATCTACTTGTCCTCCAAATCACTACCAATGTCTCCAAGACTCCTACAACAGAAAGAACCTATATAGTACAACTTGCTTTCTAGGGCAGTTCCTTGAGTCTCAAACACTCCTTCAATATGAATGAGCTAAGGTCCTAGGTTCTAATTGACTTTGCCATGGTTGCAGCTGACCTTCACACTAGAGTTGCTGTAAATAGGAATTTGCAAGTTCTGTGACATGGTAATCCTCCCTTGTTGCTGTTGGCTAAGAAGCTTGAGTAACTATTGTGGGTGGGTCAGAACTTGTTGCAATGTATATCCATTTGTGACTTTCTATCTTCTTGATTGTTGTTTATTTTTTCACTACAAGGGAGGTTTTGGCTAATGCTGCTACCAATTTTACAAGTCATGATATACAAGAGCTGCAGAGTAACAAGGAGCTTTGCTAGTATTCAGTTAACTGAAGCTTAGACTGATTTTATTCAGGTCACAACAGCACCTTTTGCACATTTTATCAGATTAGGTGCTGACTAATGATATTTCCTAATTTAGGCTATGGCTGGTGACTCATTTGGTTACTGTATTGTCACCCAGTAGGAATTTACCTAACAAATGAATTGCTGGCTGATAAAACTGATCTGATTAAGCATTCAAGTGCTAAATTGTAACAATCTTGCCCAAATCTACAACTTTCCCAGCATCACGTGTAGTATTCAGTGTCCTGAACTTGATCATTATTACACCAGTATAGAAATTTCAAAGCTGGCAGCTTACAGTTCAAGTTTTACTAGCTAATCACCACTTGGCTATAAAAAAGCCTCATCTGAGAGATCCTGGACTATACAGATGCCCTTGATTGCTGAAAACCTACTGAAAGATTGCTTCAAGAGACCCTTGTGCTCTAAATATGCCCACTTAGGCTCCCCTGTAGTGTACAGTCCCCTTCAGTAACCACTTGAAGAGTCCTCTTTTATCTGGAGTCACTCCATTAGACAGCCTCACAGGTCTAAGGTACACTTTAGAGACACTAAAAGCATATTTCTTTACATTTGAAAAGAGTTTTGTGTCCAAGAAAAAATCTCTTCTGACAAAGGAAAGTGGCTACAAAATTATGTAAAGCTACCAAACAATATATACTCAATAGTCTACAAAGATTAGCACTCTGCTATAGGAGTAGAATATACCACTTATAGTACATTTTGGGCCTAAGACCAGATAAGGCAATGAAAGTTCATCCTCTATTAATATATCAAACTCCTAAGTACTATTTCAGAAATTACATACTGGAAGATGTGGTATATTATAGATTAGCCTCCTTGTCATTGAGCAAACCCTAAACTACCTTTGATATATCAAAACAGATCAAGCAGTCAGGCAAAGCAACAATATCTATAAAACAGACAACTATCAAAGTTCTTACGGTGGGGCTTTGCAGCATTATTGGGATACCAAATGGTTGCTGTATTGCTTTAACAGCAGTGCATAAAACTGCAGATTTTTTCCTTAAAACAAGTCAAGTTACAAGTACTATCATATCCCAATCTCATCAAGAATATTACCTTCAAGGCCATCATGGATGCAATGAGTTGGCACATGGAGGACAGCCAGGAAGAGTTGGAAAATACAGAGGACAGATGTGCACATGGAGACACCTATGCCTATGGCATTAAGAAGCTAAGCAGCCTTAAGGTGTGGGTAATCAGTTAGGTAATGCAAAGCTGAGTTGTGTGCAACAAGCAACTAATTTTTATTAGGAAAACTCTACCAAGGTGCACCAAGTTTCTCTTGGTCACAAGCCAATTCCTACACTAATCAATACAGAATTTACACAAATAAGAGCCAGAATGCGTCTATAAGGGGGACTAGAATCAAGTAGGGAGAAGGAATACAGTGGCTAATTATCAAAATGTTCTTTGCAGATACTCAGGAGGTATTCATGGCAGAAGTGACAGCAGCCAAGCATATGCTTGCAAGATGTATACATTACCAGCAATACAAGGAATATGGCAACTTTGCAAGCATCATGCAAGAAAGCTGTAAAGTTGAGGTGATACAAGTATGCCAATTGTTGCAGGTGTGAGCATTTGTAGAGGTTAGTAAGCTAGAGGCCATGGTATTTTTCAATTCAAACTATATGTGGAATACCCCAGGTAGTAGTTGGCAAGCAAATACAGAGGGGTTATTCAACAGTGGAATATGTAAATTGGCAAGGGGAGGTAGAAAAAGGAAATACCATTTAGTAAATTGGTACAGTGGCATTATACAAGACTAGCTGTAGGCTGCCATACTGCTGTAATAATGCTATCAGTGGCTTGCAAAGAGGCTATCAAAGCACCATCAAGTTTTTTTACCACATAAGGCAATTGCATGAACTGGCCTATTAGATCCACTCAAATGGTGGTAAAGCACACTAAGTCTGCAAAAATGCCATGCCACCCTTGGTAAAACACCATACAAACACCATCATATTTTATCAACTTGATTTGGTGGTAAAATTAGCAAAACACTGTTGTGTTCCTGTTGTAGTGGGGCAGCAGTGACACCCACTGACAGATTTGCTCATTCCCATATTTTCTACTTCCCTATTTTTCAACTACCCTTATTCAAGTTTTATCCTACTTATCTTACTTGATCAGTACTATCCCATCAGCCAGCTGACTATCACACCTGCTTACCTTATTGCATAAGTTATTCCTCACTTTATGTACAATTACTTGATGCAAGTGCTTCTATATTAGACAGGTACTGTGCTAGTGCCTATGGCACATGACCAAACCATATCACCATCTTACCATTCTCATACCATATGTGGTATCCCTATGTTACACAGGTTTCAGAATACTGATTCCTGACTGATTGGGAGTGCTGTGACACTTAGAACCTTCCAGCACCTACTTATAAAATTCTTAGCTCATTCTGATCTCATTGAGATTTCTATTTTACCACCAGAACCTTCTGGAGCACCATGGTTAGTAATCACTTAGCCAGTGAGAAAAGTATATAAGGTAGGTAATCCCTCAACAATATATCATTGTCCCTTTTGTCAATATTCCAACTTGTCAATTAGTGTGATCACTGCTACCTGCTGCTACCTGAAATTCCAACCACAGACCACAGGACACTCCCAGGAAACCACACTGACAGCCAACAGACCTTGGAGGCACTACTTATGAGGAACACTCAGAGTAGATATCTTTAATTATATTGATTCTTTCCCAAGTTTGTTCTGTTGTGTTGTATTATGATTAGTTTGGGGCTTGTTCTACAATGTAAAAGCTAATCAATAATTTACAACAACTTGCAGTACGCTAATACTGAAATAGTTTATTGGGAGTTTGATATACCAATAGAAGATATAACTTTCACTAATATCCTCAATCTTAGGCTCAAAATATACTGTAAGCAGTGTTTATCACTGCTACAGCAGTGTTCTGACCTTCTGTCAACTAATGGGCTTATTAGACTTGTTCTGTTGGATAGTGCCACATAGTGCCAGCCGGTTTATAGTGCCGGATCAATCTGGCACTCTACGGCACTATCTGGCACTATAATTTCTACCATGATGCCAGTGGTATGATACAGTTACTGGTAATTTTACTCAATCTTACTTATGTTGCTCAGAATAGTGCTTTCCTTGCTTTATTTACTCTTCATAATGCTCCAGACACATTTCTCTCAGTGGATGTCTTCTTGTATGAACATACTGTGCATTGATAAGTATCTTAACTATTTTACCTATTCTGCTGTTTTCTCCTATATATGACTTTCCTCTGTATTTACCTGCCAATATGCTGAATCTCTTCAGATATCCAAATGTGTGCTCTACCCTTACTCTGAAATGATTAAATATCTCATTGTAGAGCTTCTGCTTCCTGCTAAGCACACCATTCCTTGGCTTCCTATAAGCTGTAATACATCCTAATCTCTGACAATCCTCTCCTATATAGGCCAAGTCTGCCATACATTTCTCCCCTCTACTGAATTCAGGATGATTCTCTACCCAGAGTGCTTTGTCATGCCTACTTCCAGCAAATGGCCCACTAAACCAGATGATGTTACCCTCAATGTCAGACAGTGCTTGAAACTTCACACAGTGTGCCTTGTACTTGCCAGAATAAAAGTGCCTCTGCCCTCTAGAAGGTCTGTTAATCCTCACTGGGAAGGTATCCAAAATACTCCTGATATGGAACCTGCTGCTGAACACTCTGGGATATGGCAGTCTATTGGAGCTTCTGAACCTAGTATTCCAAGCTTGCTCTAAGTCATTCATACCCTCTGCAAGGTGGTTCTCCATTGCTGTCAGCTGGGAATGAAAGCTTCTAGGACTTTTGTTGCCATGGATGGTGGGATGAAACCTTGTAGGGCAATAGTTCTTGTAATAGCAGAGAAGCTTAACAAGGGATCTCCTTGAGTAGATTGGGGTTGATGGTCCACAGTACTTGGAATAAATCTCCTCCAGTGTGTCAAAAGGAAATCCAGTGGTAGTGATGGGATTGATGAGAAAAGACCATTCAGATGAGTAAGTCATATTAAAATTGATGGATGATCGTATGGAGGTGGTTTGAATTGATTCGGCACAATCTGCATTATTTATCTGATTTTAACACATTATGGTTAAATCTCCATCAATTGCCATGTATCCCATCATTATGTCGCAAAAATCATCCGCAAACAATGCCTTGGTACTTTTATTGATGCTTTAATCATAGGTCTATAATCAAATAGGAAATCTGCAATTGATGTGATCTGATCCGTGTCAACGCAATCCAAGATGCATCATGCATAATATATGGAAAACTCAACAATCACTTTAGTTTTCATATATATTTCATATAAGACCAGGTTGATGCCAATATACTGCTGTATAAGTATCCAAATCCGTTGCTATGGTCCCCATACCAAGCCTCAACTCATCTTTAGTACAACCCAGACAAAACCCATCCCCCAGCTCACAAGCGCGGTCCGGACCAGAAAAGTCAATGTCGGATCCGTTCGAGATCTTGCCAAATGATTTTAGTACGGCCCAAGTGTCTATGATGAGCCTTCATACAGATATTTGGGCACTACTGATTAATCTAGCAGAACTAGATACCTCAGAGAGTCGACAAAGATGGAAGAATTTGAGTAGAAAGCTGTGGCATGAGTTCTACATCAAGATGCCAGCCAATGTATGTAAAAAGATATATAACAAGACAAGTATTGAAATCAAGAATGAGCTGAGAGTGAGGGGATTTGACAAGGAAGCCGCGCGGGAACGATTTTGCGCGCAATTTGCACAGTACGGGCCGGACGCGTCCGTTTGTGCCTCAACTTTGGGAACCAAAGAGATTTTGAATGAGTTTTTGCCTCAAATGACTAATGTACTACGTGATATATTAGTAGAGCTAAGTGGCTTCCAAGAGCAATATACACAGGACTCATCCAGGCAACAGCTCCAAAGTATCAGACAGAGGGTAAGTGAATACCTTGAGGAATCAGATGGTGAGCTTCAGGAGGAAGAATACAGACCGCAAGCAACATTGTCCAGATCGCACCAGCACGCCTTGCTGGATTCCCTACCATCTCTTGCAACCACAGCGCGCCGGCGCACGTCAGTCCAGACCACGCCAACACCCTTTACCAGAACGCCCCGCGTCAAGTCAATGCGCATTGAGTCAACGCGCGTTGGGTCAACGCGCGCGCTTCAGAGCAAAACTACCAGAACTCGCCAAACTGCTCATTTAGACACAAGTCCATTGGAGCGGACCAAGTCACGTCAACATGCCGCATCACATTGAACTCAGCCAAGGGCCATCTCAACGTGTCAAGGCGTGCCTGCGCGTGCCGTTTGCCTGACCATCAGCAAGTTACTTCTGGTGAACTGACTGATGATGACCAACATGAAGTGACTCAACCACCAAAGCCCTTGGCAAGTAAAAGAACGCGTCAGCACGTGGCACTACAGGCTGGTTCAGTTGGTTCAGTTGGTTCAGTCGGAGCAATTCAGCGTGGCCAAGCTGCAGCATTGCACTCATCAACTAGGAGGCAAAATACTGACTACAAATACACAAGTAGCCAAGATGATAGTCAGCCAGGAAGTAGTATAGGTGTGCAAAGTGAGTCACTACCAAATGCTTCAGTAGTAATCCCTGTGAGAAAAAAACCCAGGAGAAGATGATGCGATTGCTTTGAATCGCTCACATTTGTAATGATCCCAACAACCCTTTTTTTTTGCGATCTGAATCAAGCCATCGCAAATCAGTGATCTTCAAATTTTTGATACAAGTAATATCAAGGTCGTCTCACATTTGAGACAGAACCCCTATAAATAAACACCCTGCATATATATACGTCATCTGTAATACCAGTGCAGCTATTGGATCTGTTTCGCACCTACACGATCACTTGCGTGCTAGCTATGACACCTTGCCCAATCACTAGGATCAGGGATTTACTTGCTCAATGGGCAAAATGGGATATTTGATGGCAAATCAGGTAGCTTTTTCAGTAGTCAATGAGCCAATTGGGGGCTGCCAGCTTCAGGATACTTTTGGACCAATTAACCACTGAGATACCGCTCAATTGGAGTGAGGGTAACCAAAATGGTAAGTATCAGTGTAGTTTATAGTGTGATACACATTTATTTCCATTTACATTAAAGAAACATATCCAAATACCGGATTTTACCTGCCATTATAGCGGTATCCGATTGCGCACGTGATGCAAGCATTACAAGTTGGCGCAATCATCCGCGCCAACCTCATCGTGTCAGATTGTGCCATAGTGTGCGAGATCGTCCCGCATAGTGCGAAATCGTCCAAGAACGATCCTGCCTTCTGGTAGCTATAATATCTCGCCCGATTGTTCTTTGCAACCGCGGATTGCGCCGCGTGCCCTGGCACGGTACGATGGAACAAGTCTAATTACTTTTATAGTAACTCTTCCTTATCTGGAAGTCACTTTCCTTTCTGAGAAAATATCCCCTAATATAGAAGTTATGAACTCCCCTTTAACCTAAAGGGGTGTGTTGTAGAAGTCTCTAATGGGGTCTTTAGACCTAAAGGGGTGTCTTTAGAGTAAAGGGGCTTCTTTAGATAAAGGAGTTTCTTAAAGGGGCCTCTAAAGGGGTGTCTAAAAGGGTTTCTTAGAGGGGTCTTTTCCAGCAGAAAAGTGGTAGTTTCTTGTAGAACTTGGATTGGATTCTTGTGAGCTTTGCAGTCTCTTTACTGATGTAGTACCAATCAAAGTCAGAATACTCAACAGTGCAAGTGATGCAGAGGAAGTATTATAACCTTTAAACTTGTAATTGTAGTGTGAAGATTCTGGAAAGAGAGGCTCACTCTTTATTTTTCAGCTGGGGAAGTCATACTTATGAAAATTCTGAAGGATCAAAGTTTTTGGGCGCTTGCGCAAGCAATACACTTGATACAAAGCTAAAATTTTGCAGTGGCGCAGATCTGAGATAGGTGCAGCACCTTTAAGAGATCTCATGTGATTTGATTGGCTGGTTTGAAAGTTACATGCAATCAAAGTCACCATAGTAATCCTAGCAATAAGGCATAGTATATATAATAATTGGACTCTTTTGGTCATAACTCCTTAGGTACCGCTTCAAGTGAGCTGTAATTTGAAACATGTGTTGACTACTATGTGTTCTGTATGACATAATATTCTTGGGCGGATTGCCTGTCAGGGTCTGGAGCATTTGTTCTTCAAGGTTGGAAATTCTTGATCTTTCACTTGTGTGTTACAATAGCAAAAAGCAAAATAAAGAAATGAGTGCAATATTGGTTTAGAGACATTGTAGTAGTGGAATACTTTCCATTACCACAGTTCTTGTACAGGCAAAGATACTTTTCTGTCTTTGTAAGTATTGACTACCACTGCATTCTTATCAAGTCCTGCTGGTGGAGTTTACAATTATTTTGACTTTGGAAGCTTTAGTACATTGTCGTCTCAAAGGATGCTAAATTCAGCACACATATCTGTTAAGATGCCAACTAAGTTGGAGATTGAAGCTCCATAGCTTTCCCTTGACAAGCTTGTGGGCTTATTCCCCCTCATAATGGATTAGAGACAAAACCAAGAATTCCTAGCCAGCTTTTTCCAAAGGTTATTGCACCCAGTGAGCACTCCACACATAAAGCACCTGAGAAGTGCTGGATGTATTGCCCCCTTGGACTTATACACCACCACACCATCACAAGATTGTGTAGATGGTCATTAATTCCAAGCTGCTGGTATTATTGTGGTCTCCTGATGGGATCTTGACAGCTGATGCAGATTGGATTCACCTGCAGGACCATATTATTTTTCATAGGGTGTATGTACCTGTGCAGATCAGTACAATATATATTTGCTATTACCATTGAATTGAATCCAGCTCAAATCACTCAGCACATGCCTCACATTAATCATGAAGATATGCCAATGGCTGTGGCATTATATTGCACAAATATTTGGTCATGTCTCATCACAGATGTTTCTAAGTTGCTTTTGATTGGTCTCTGCCATATCTCTCAGCTTCCCATTTTGAACACCCAACCACCTCCTACCTTTGGGAGCATTGCTGTACTATAGCCACTTTCACATACTTGTTAGTTTTAAACTTGAGCAGTGTACCTGATTTTCATACATACAGTTTGGTTTATTGGGTTGAATATTCAATTTCAACTCAGATGTAGATTGCACTAACCCAAACAAGTCTACATACCTGTATTACAAGTTTTGATATAAGAGTTGTAGAGGAATACAGAGTTTAGCCAGTATTTTATTCACTAATACTTGGACGTATTTTTATTGAGGTTCAAGCAGCTCCTCATATACATTTTGCTAGATCAATTGCTGACTAATTATATTTCCTAATATAGGTTATGGATGGTGACTTGTATGATTGCATCCTCATCACCCATTAGATCCTACTTAATACATCTATTTCTGTCTGATATTGATTAGCTGATTCATGTACTGACTGATACTACAACTTGGATAGATAACACTGATATATTGATAGGCTAAACATAAAACTAACTAATTTGACTAAAAAATAAACTAACTTACATATTCAAGCAGTAGATTGTAACATTCTCCCCTACTAATGGTGAGAGGGTTCCCTTAAATCTCTTTTCTTGTGATACCAATATCATGATGGATCAGTATTGCCAGTAGGTCTTGCAAGCTTGAGTCTGTGTCTATGAACTAAATCTTCCCTGATATTCCCTTGTTTGTCCACAAGTTAGTAAGTTGCAAATAAACATTCTCTGATGATCTTGAAAGGTCCCATTCATTGTGGCTAAAACTTCTTCCAAGTGTTGTTTCTCAGCAGTGCAAATTTCCCAACTGTCAATGTTTCAGATGATATACTCTCATCAAATATCTACTTTATCTTTGCTGCACTTTGAGATCCTTTGGCCTGTGCCCCTTGTTGTCTTTGCTCCAGCTGCTGGCCTCTATTTGGCTGACAGGGCTCATCTTCTAATGTGACTGTAAGCTTTGGTTGTGTAAGATCTCTGGGAATCCTTGGTTCACATCCACACATAGAGTAAAGTGGCAATTGTTAGGTGGTGTTGTCTACTCTAACTCTGCATGCAAAGAGTGGTTGGTCTATATACTCATCCCATCTACCAATGCCTCCATTTGCATACTTGGTCAGCATTTTTCAAATAATCCATTAAGCTGCTCAGTGACTTTATTAGTTCTAGGATGATGTGCTGAGGTTTTCATGCGTTTGATCTGCTGCATTTCTTGGTAAGACTCATTTATCTTTTTGATCTCTTAATCCACCTCATTGTGAATGGCTTTGTACCTGAAGTGTTTTGATAACAAGCTGGGTCAATCAAATTCATGCTCTAAGCTGAGTGGTGCTACTTGCTATAGTCTGATAAAGCATCAGAAACCATGTTGCTTTTCCCAAGACAGTAGACAATATCCAGGTCAAATTACTAATTGTACTCAACCCACCTTGTCATTCTTCTGGATAGCAAACTGTAGGTACAGTTATACTTGAGTGAGGCATGATCAGTCTTCACAGTACACTTGACTCCATGAGAATTGGACCTCCAGGCAAGCAGTGTATTATTGCAAGCATCTCCTTCTCATACACTGGATAGTTCTAATCTGACACTTGAGCATCTGCAAGGCAGTCTCACAGGCTTTGTTGCACTTCAAGGTGTTGTCTTTCTTGAGGACAGCAGTTAAAAGGGCTGCAATACTTGCAAAAAACTTTACAAATTTCCATCAATAGGAGGCCATTCTAATGAATGATCTGAGTTCTATCATGTAATGGGGCTGCTTTAAATTCTTGATGACTACAAGCTTCCTGTGGCCCAAGGCTGCTACTGTGCTAATGACTATGTGTCCCAGGTATTTAATGTGTTCCTTCAGAAATTCACACTTTGCTTGCTTGCCATATAACTTGTTCTCTTTTACCCTAAGAAAAAAAAATAAGAAAAGGTCAGCAGAATACCATCATTAAATCAAATGAATTCCAGGTTTCTCAAATCTGATAACTAGTATTGTTGCATGCACTAGAAGCTTGGCAGACACGCAGACTCAAACTAGACTTGGCATTCAGCTGCCCACTACTTCCATCAAAAGTTGCAACTGGATATTTCAACAGAAAGCACGGTTTGAATACCAGCTAAATACCATTAGAGTACTAGCGGAGTACCGGCTGAAAATGAGATGGATTCCAGGGTTGAGATTCTTCATAAGGATAGCTTCTTCAAGACCTCTTCAATATGAGCCAAGCGGTCCTCTTCTGTCTTGCTGTAAATCAGAATGTCCTCTAGATACATTACCACAAACTTCTCTGAGTATTCTTGGAAGATGGTTTGCATCAAGGTCATGAATATTGCAGGGGCATAAGTGTGGCCAAAGCTCATGACTTAGTACTCAGAATGCCCATATCTGGCTCTGAATGCTGTCTTAGGTATGTCTTCTGGTTTCACCTTAATCTGGGTGTATCCTAACATGAGGTCAATCCTGCTGAATTTAGTGGCTCCATTGAGTTGGTCCAAAAGCCCATTACTCCAAGGTATGTAGTGCTTATTTCTCATTGCAACTGAGTTGAGGGATCTGCAGTCAATGCACATCCCAAGTGTACCATTGATCTTTTTCACAAACAGTGCTGGTGCTCTCCAAGGTGACTTGTTAGGTCTGATGAATTTTTGCTTCAGTAACTGAACTATTTATCTGTTCATTTCTTCCAATTCAAATGGACTCATTCTATAAGGTGTCTTGCTCACTGGAGGGCAATCTCCTAAGTTAATGACATGATTCACATCTCAGACTGGTAATAGGCTTACAGGTTCCTCTGGAAACCTATCTAAGTATTCCTGCAGTAGAGTCTGGCCTCCTGGGGTGCTGGAGTAGGGACTCCACCTATAATACCAGCATGAGGAACATCTGGGTACCTTTGTTAAATACTCTATAGAGCTCTGTCTTGCTAAGTCTCACCATACATCCATTCTTGCAACAACATAATATACAGTGGAACCTCCAATCCAGGCATAATCTCAGGGCATGCTTAAAGTTGTGTAGTTAGCTGATAACATCCATTTTGTCAAATAAAAAATTGCTTTTTAAAAAATTTGGAGAGAAAATCAAAAATATTTTATTTGTTCATCTTTGGGAGTTTGGCATGACACATATTGCAGAGAAGGTTGTAGTTGCTCAAAAGCATTGCATCTTTGACTTCAAGGGCATGGACATCATCATTGCCAACAATGTAACCAATCTTCTTGCAGGTGGTAAAACACACAGGGAAACCTTTCTTAAGTACAATGTCACAGGTGAAAGCATAGTTGTCTGGGTCACTGGGATGAGGTTCCCAGAAGACTTAGTAGTACCAGGAGCCTTGGGGGCTCTAGGGGCAGGCTTTTTTCTGATCTTAATAAAATCACCAAGATAGTTGGAGCTGAGATTTTTTGGCGCATTTGAGGACAACATCAGGATCCAAACCTTCTTTGACAAGTTTGCTGGTGAAGTCAGACAGGATAGTGTAGTGGGGTGACAGTGGCACCCACTGACAGATGTGCTCATTCCCCTATTTTTGACTTCCCTTTATCTCTACTACACTTATTTTAGTTTTATCCCATTTGTCTTACCTGATCAGTACTATCCCATAAGCCAGTTGACTATCACACCTGCTTACCTTATTGCATAAGTTACCCCTCACTTTATGTAAGATTACTAGCAATAAGTGCCTCTATATTAGGCAAGTACCCACGCCAGTACTTGTGACACATGATCAACCCGTGTCACCATCCCTACCATTTCCGTATCATATCTGTTATCCCTATGTTACACAGGTGTCAGAATACTGACCTCTGATTGGTTGGATGTGCTGTGCCTCTTAGAACCTTCCAGCACCTACTTAGAACATACTTAGGTCAGTCTGATGTCATTAAGATTTCCATTAATATCCAGAACCTTCTGGAACGCCATGATTAGTAATCACTTAGCAGTAAGAAAAGTATATAAGGGAGGCTATCCCTCAACAATAAATCATCATCCCTTTTATCAATATTCCAACTTGTTGACTAGTGTGATCACTGCTGCCTGCTGCCACCTGAACTTCCAACCCCAGACCACAGGGCATGCCCAGGAAACCACGCTGACAGCCAACTGACCTTGGAGGCACTACTTGTGAGGAATACTCAGAGTAGGTATCTTTTATTATATTTGATTCTTTCTCAAGTTTGTTCTTGTACAGGCAAAGATAATTTTCTGTCTTTGTAACTATTGACCACAGCTGCATTCTTATCAAGTCCCTGCTGGTGGAGTTTACAGTTATTTTGACATTGGAAGCTTTAGTCCATTGTCATCTCAAAGGAAAATCAACCCAGCACATACTTTTGTTAAGACGCCAACCAAGTTGGGGATTGTAGCTCAATAGTTTTCCCTTGACAAGCTTGTGGCTTTATTCCCCATCACACTAGATTAGAGACAGAACCCAAGTATTCCTAGCAAGCTTTTGCCAGAGGTTATTGCACCCAGTGAACACCTCACAGACAAAACACTTGAGAAGTGTTGGACATATCTCTTCCTTGGACTTATACACCACCACATATTTGGCACCCAACATGGGGGGCTCATACAAGCTCCCTAGGACCCAACAGGATTTACCTGAAGATTTAAGCTGTTATCCACTTATTGAAACAAGACTACCAATATTATCAAGATTGAAACACCAACCTACCTGCCCAAAATAAATTCTATGCCATTACCACTCACACATGGAGCCCCACAGTTTGATGGAAAGAGCGTGGAAAGCTTCATATTCTAATGGGAGAAGCTCTGCAAGATGTGCAGCCTATATAAACAAGAAATGGCAGAAGACTCCCCCTACTACTGCACCAATGATATTACCACTAAGCTTCTTACACAAGAAGACATTCTCACTGACTGGACCTTAATGAAGATATACCTACAGTCCAAGTATGGTAGACCCCAGATATACTATGGAATTGAAGACCTCAGACACTTTGGTAGGACTGGACTCTCCAAGCTGCCACTTGAAGGGTTCATTCAACAGTATGAAGATATGACCAAGCCACTCCTAGAGTCCCAGGGTATAACTGAGTTTACCATTACACTTTACCTTGCACAAGGGCTTCCTCAGGACTTTGCAAGGAGAGTTGACTTACATGCAGCCAAGGATGACAAGTCAGGCATTCCTTTCTTTGCAGAGATGAAATGTGTTCTCCTAGAGGCAAAGCAAACTCCCACCTTTATGAGACTCCTGACATCAAATCTGCCAGACCAGTCAACCAAGAAGCCAAGGAGTGCTGTTGCTGATAATCAGACCTACACTACCAACAGAATTGACCAAATTGCTGTACAGCTACAAAAGCTAGCCCTCAAGATTAATGGCTCAGCTGAGGTAGCCACTGAGGGCCAAAGACCTTTGCCCAGGCACTGCATCTGGTGTGACTCCACTCAGCATGCCAGACAAGAATGCTCAGAGCTTAGTCAGCTACTCAGGGAAGGAGCAGTACAGTTTGATGCTGATTGAATGCTTGCTGACAAGGAAGGAAGAAGGATTCCCACTAATTTCCAAAGAGGATGGATGAGAGCCCTTTTCCAGAAATCTGACTCAGCAACAAGAAAGATTACTGTTGATGCCCCTATTGGGTCTCATAAAGTGAATCCAAGCAGCCCTGACAACAGACAATATGAAGATGATGCCTTTGCTACCAAAAATCACCTCCCTGAACCTGCCAAACCCATCCTTAGAAAACCACAAGTTGACAAACCTGAAGTTGTTATTGACAAGAGGCCTTGTATGCTGCCCACCCAAGATCCATTGCCTCACTTTCAGATGACCTCAAAGATAGCAAGCTACTCAAGCCCTCAACTGATTACTGAGAAGCTGCTGAAGCAGAACCTCACTTTGTTGGTTGGAGAAATCATGAGTGTATCCCCATCTGTTAGGAAGACCTTTGATGAGCAGCTTAGAACAAGATAACAAGCTGTTCAACATATGGACACCAATATAATTTAGACAAACCATGAAGACCACCAAAAGGATGACAAAACTACTGAATATAAGACCTTTACTCAGTTGCAACTGCTGTAGTGAAAGGGTATATATATGATGACCCTGTTGACTGCCATATTGGCAGTGGCTCAGAGATTTGTGTTATGCCGCTAGATTTCTGGAAGACACTTAGAAGCAAGGAGCTACTGCCTGTTGATAGAGATATTGGATGAAACATGACTGATGCAAGCTCAGGATCTAGTCCACTCTATGGTGTAGTGAACAAGTTCCCTATTGAGGTACAAGGAACCAAGGTCAGGCTTCCCCTCTTCATCAGCCAGAAGACAAACTTTGACCTTATGCTAGGTAGACCATGGGAAACCAGTACCAAGGCTACAACTACCAACTATTCTGACAGTTCAGTATGGTACACCATACAAGAATCCAACCCAGGACTACAGTCAACCTTCTGTGGTGTAACACCAAACAATAAGAGGACACATACTGCTTGCCCAAAGACATTCCTTGTTATAGAAGAAGATGAGGTGCCTGACAATATACACCCCAACATTTGGAGCTGCTCATTAGGTATACAGGAGCAGACAGCTATGGTTTGAACAAAATACAAGACAGTAGAACAGAAGATTAGACCATCACTTACCCCTTTGACTGATGGATTTTGACCTGCTGATTACATTAGACCACCAGAAGAAACACCAGAAGATATACAACTTACACCTGAGAGACTTAAGCAACTTATCATTGGTGATGGAGACCTAACACCAGAGGAGATACTATTATTTAAAGAGACCTTGAAAAGGCATGATAAGGTCTTGTCATATAATGACAAGGAGATGGGACTCTTAAAGACATTGGTTGAAAAACCTATCAAGATTCATACAGTGCCCACACACCCTGGTTATTTAAGCCTTACCCACTGCCCAGAGGACTCCAAGCTGATGTGCATGACCTACTTAAGAAGCAGATAGAAGCTGGTATCCTTGAACCTTGCCATGGACCTTATGCTAACAGATGGTTTGTGACCAAAAAGAAGAATGGAAAGCTCCAATTCATTCAAGACATGCAACCTGCAAATGCCGTCACTATCAGAGAAGCTGCTATACCTCCATCTATTGATGACTTTGCAGAAAGCTTTAGTGGCCACTCCATCTACTCAAGATACAATCTCTACTCAGGATATGACCAGATCCCCCTTGATGAGACATCAAGAGATATGTTTGCACTCCAGACACCATTTGGACTGTTAAGGATGACAAGACTCAGCAAAGGGGCTACAAACTCCTTGGCTCAGTTCTAGAGATGCAGGGTGAATGTGCTGTACCAGTTTATACCTGAGAAACTTGCTGTCTTTGTTGATGACATAGGCATCAAAGTGTTGTAAAAATTTGTAATTCCACCTAAATATTCACCTAACTTAGTCACTTAGATCATTACCCTCAAATCCTAGAGAATACTGACCAAATTCCTTGTTGGGATTTACTTAGAATATTTTCACCCAAATATCAGGTACCCAGAACATGAAAATTCTCAAAGTTGTCCAAACTGCCCCAATCTTTGCACACATGTTCTTGGGACCTTCCTTAACCTATTCTGCGTGTTTGTAATGCCAAGACCAGGTAAAAGTATAAACACTACTTTTACATTCAATAAATCATTAAGTGAAAACCACATAATCTACTTGTTCTCCCAATCACTTCCAATATCTTCAAGACTCTTACAACACAAAGGACCAAAAACCTGAGACACCACTGAAGTTATGCCTGGAGTAAGAAAGTTTGTCTATGATCATATTTCAGACAATGATGCCATATTAGGAGCCATTGAAGAAGCTGGACTCACCGTCAGTGGTGAGAAAAGCAGCTTTGGTGTATCAGTGATATCCATTGTTGGACAAAAATGCAACACCTTTGGTTGTTCACCTGGAGACTCCAAGACACAAAAGATACGCAACTGGCCTACCCCCACAAATCTCACACAAGCTTGTGGCATTGTGGCAGCTTGTGGGTTCTTTAGGATCTGGATCCCAAGATTTTCTGATATAGCAGAACCAATCTACCGGCTACAGAGAAAGAATACCCCATTTATTTGGGGAGAAGGGCAAGAAGAAGCCATGCAATTACTGAAAGAGGCTTAAGTATCTCCACCAGTACTAAGACCTCTTGACTATTAGAACACTGAATGCCCTCCTATTTGACAGTGGATGCAAGCCCTATAGGAGCTGGAGCAATACTTGGACAAGATGATGAGGATGGCAACCGCTATGCCTGCAGATATGAGAGCTGCCTATTCTCACCTAGAGAACAAAGATACTTACAAATTAAGAGAGAGCTACTAGGAGTTGTGAAGATGATGAGGAAGCTGAAGTCACAACTCTACATCACACATTTCATTCTGGAGACAGATGCCAAGCCACTTATAGGAATGATCAACAAGCCTGACCTACCTGATGATGCCACAAACCAATGGATGGCATGGCTGAAAATGTTTGACTTTGAGGTCAGACTTATCCCTGGCAAGACAAATGTTGTGGCTGATGCACTCTCCAGGAGGGGACCACAATTATTTGAAGACTGGGACCCTCACTTTGATGACATTATTGATGCAGAGATCCAACAGATTGCCATCAAAGACCAAGAGAGAACTACCTGGAGTCTGATCAAGGAATATCTAAGGACACTTAAGAAACCTAGTTGGATGGAAATTCAAGAGTTTAGAAAACTCAGGAAGAAGGCACACCACTACTATCTCAAAGATGATCTTCTCTTCAAGCAAGTGAAGCCTGGACTTATTCCAAGAAGAGTAGTCACTACCCCACAAGAGCAACTGAACATCATGACAACATTGTGGCCACAGCAATTGCATCTTGCACTCTGGGCAGATAGAATTACTACCAAGAGAACAACTGGATTATTGCCATTCAAACTACTCTATGGACATGGCTGCATACTACCAGTTGAGTTATACACAGTCACTTGGAACTCATTGAATTGGAGATCCAATATGCAGACTGAAGACCTCCTTGTCACTTGCATACAGCAACTTGATCACCATGACTTGAATATCAGCAGACCTACTGAACAACTTAAGGATACACAACTGAAGAACAAGGTGCCCTTTGACAAATCACACCCAACAAGACCAAAACCACTATCACTAGGAGACCCAGTATTACTCTATGATTCCACCTTGGACAAACAATGGAGTTGGAAGTTTGAAAACAAATGGACTGGCCCCTACCTCATTTCCAAAGTGATTTGAAATGGAAGTTATTACATATCCAAGCTTGACAACACCCAGTTGAGAGCACCAGTTGCAGGAAACCAACTTTAGTTATTCAAGTATAGAAATTTTGCACGTCAAGATTAGTTTACGTTGACCCAAGCTTGAAGCTGAGAGGGGGGTGGATGTAGTGGGGTGACAGTGACACCCACTGACAGATGTGCTCATTCCCCTATTTTTGACTTCCCTTTATCTCTACTACACTTATTTTAGTTTTGTCCCATTTGTCTTACCTGATCAGTACTATCCCATAAGCCAGTTGACCATCACACCTGCTTACCTTATTGCATAAGTTACCCCTCACTTTATGTAAGATTACTAGCTATAAGTACCTCTATATTAAGCAAGTACCCGTGCCAGTACGTGTGACACATGATCAACCCGTGTCACCATCCCTACCATTTCCATATTATATCTGGTATCCCTATGTTACACAGGTTTCAGAATACTGACTTTTGATTGGTTGGATGTGCTGTGCCTCTTAGAACCTTCCAGCACCTACTTAGAACATACTTAGGTCATTCTGATGTCATTAAGATTTCCATTGATATCCAGAACCTTCTGGAACGCCATGATTAGTGATCACTTAGCCAGTAAGAAAAGTATATAAGGGAGGCTATCCCTCAACAATAAATCATCATCCCTTTTATCAATATTCCAACTTGTTGATTAGTGTGATCACTGCTACCTGCTGCCACTTGAACATCCAACCCTAGATCACAGGTCACTCCCAGGAAACTGCGCTGACAGCCAACTGACCTTGGAGGCACTACTTGTGAGGAATACTCAGAGTAGGTAAACACAGGGGCTGCTTTGCATGAATATGAAGAACTCTATGCCACACTCTGTGGCCAAGTTTAGGTCTGCTATGACTCTCAGGCACACTATGGCACTATTTGGCACTCATGGCTCAATGTGGCACTATCCAACGGAACAAGTCTAATGTCACCACAATTTTGATGGCAGATTTGACAATATCAGATAAAGTTTGCTTACTTAAGTTATCTTAGGACATGGGGAATTAGTGTTATGAATCTTAAAAAGATACCATCTAGTAGCAGTCCAGTCTAGCAGGTAGCAGCTCATAGGTCTTGTTGTTCTTCTGGATCTGAGTAGCTTGGGTTCTCCAGACAATTGATGGATTACAACCAAATAACCTGGTTTTCCCAAGTGTATGGTCAAACTTGCAATTCCCAGATGTATTGGCCTACAGGTCTTCTTCATAGTCATTGATCTTTCATCTTACTGGCTGAGTGATAAAGTTGATTTTGCATGAGTTCCCATCAGCAGCTGAGACTGAAGTTGAATTAGTGGGTTCTGAGTTGATCCCAGCTTTTGAGGTAAATTGCTCTGACATGTACACAGGTGATAGTCCAGAGTCAATTATCCCTATGAAAGTCTCAAACTTAGAATTCATCTTATTTTTAGCTGGTATTCTGATGGTATTTTGCTGGTATTCAGCTGGCATATTGGGTTCAAAATTTCAAATGCAGTTTTTGATGGAAGTAATGAGCAGCTAATTACTAAATTTGGTATGGATGCTAGTTTACCTAGTCTCCTCCTGGACAACTTGTTTACCTGCCTGCCCATCAGCTTAGAACAGAGATTTTGAGAGTTGTCAATTTTGAGAAACTTGGAATACAGCTGATACTTTAATGATACTTTGCTGGCCTTTTGCCAATTTTTTTTCTTAGGGTATAATCTTGGCAGGTACTCTGTTAATTGTTCCATTGAAGTCTAATAGCTTCCCTGAGTCTGAGGTAATTTGGGACAAGTATTCTTCAGTCATAAGGAAAGCAAGTTGTGTGTCTTCCTCAAGTTCATCTTCCATGTTTCTATGCTTAAGGGCTTCAATGTGGCTGAAGGTTCTTGATGAGTGGGAACCATTTCTTCTCAGCAGGCAATACTCTGCAAAATGTCATTGCTGGTGGCAGTTAAAGCAAAGTCCTTTCTTCTTACATTCTTTTGAGGTGGGATTCTTCTGCACAGTGTCTATTCTCATAGGCACTGCTTCTGATGATCTCCTTTAATAGTGTTGTACCCTCTCTGATTAGTCATTGTGGGCTTCCCAACTCTAAAAAAAGCTGAGTCATAGTCAATGACAATCTTCATGGCTTCTTCAATAGTCTGAAGTCTCTGACATTTCACTTCCTTGCAAGTTCTATCTTTCAGCCAATCAATAAAGTATTCAGCTTGCATCAGGAGGACCATTCCTGCCATTTATCCAAGTAGACATCTATACAAATAGAAGTCCTCTTGTACCATTCCATTTGGACTGAGTGTCTTTGGCTTCCTTATTAGCAGTGTCTGCTGGTGGGGTGGTTCAAAGGCATCTTGAATTTCCAAAAAAAACTCATCCCAAGTAGAGAAAGTAGAGCATCTCATTTTGTGGCTGACCTGATCTTGTTGTGATACCATTATAAAGCTGCATTGGCCAGGTAAGTGACTGTGTAAAAGAACATGCTCTCTGGGGAGTTCCCTTAGCCTTAAAAGCTTCTTCAATCTAAACAAGCCAAGCTCCCAGACTATCATTGAATCTACCAGGTACTGGTTGTCCTTCACACTAAAGTTGCTCTTGGTTTTGGGATTTATAAGAGTTAAAATCAGATTTTTGATCTAAACTTTCATAAGGTTCAGACTCAAACTTTTAATTTTAATTGTTAGAGTTATTGGATTCTAACTTTTGGCTTGGAATATCATATGACTCTCTGTATCCAGTGCTGTAAAGGTTCTCTATGCTTTCAGCTGGCAGACTAGTAATTAATTGCTATTTTAAAGTACCTATCATGGTCTGCATTGGGGATACTACAGCCTTCTCCATAATAACCAGCTTTACAATAAGCAGCTTATTCTACTAGGCAACTTGACCTGAGTATACAAGCTATCTTGTGGGTGCAAGCCAGCTTTTACACTTTTGTATATAAGGTTTACACAACAAAACTACTACACACCTAAGAGGCACTAGAACTAAGCAAAAAGAATGAATATACTAAATAAATATCAAGATTATTCTCCTGATAAACATGAGATATTCACAGCAAAAGTGATTGCAATCAAATAGATGCTGGCAGAGTATGCATTTTGCCATCAATACAAGTCAAATGTCCAATTTGTTTATATCATACCAAAGTAGTAATGCTGAGGTAATGGAAGTGTGCCAGATGCTGTAGGTGTAGACATATGAGCAGGTTAGTAAGCAGGAGTCAATTGCATTTTATTTAAACTATAGACTTGTTCCGTTGGATAGTGCCACATTGAGCCATGAGTGCCAAATAGTGCCATAGTGTGCCTGAGAGTCATAGCAGACCTAAACTTGGCCACAGAGTGTGGCATATAGTTCTTCATATTCATGCAAAGCAGCTCCTATGTTTCACCTACAGTGCAGGAGAAAATCAATTTTTTAACCTTTTTTTTGGGATCAAATTTGTTCATGACATAAAAGAGCAAAGACAGACTGAAGATATGCATCTGGTACACAATACCCATGGCACTCTAAATCTAGCCCCACAGGCTTGTAGCATGTCACAAAAATGCATGGCACTATCTTGGTCCACTGGTACTATCTGGCACTATATTTAAATATTAGCCCTGAAGTAGAACCTATACAAAGCACTTATAGTGCCAGATAGTACCAGTGGACCAAGATAGTGCCATGCATTTTTGTGACATGCTACAAGCCTGTGGGGCTAGATTTAGAGTGCCATGGGTATTATGTACCAGATGCATATCTTCAGTCTGTCTGTGCTCTTTTACGTCATGCACAAATTTGATCCCAAAAAAAAGGTTAAAAAATTGATTTTCTCCCACACAGTAGGTGAAACGCAGGGGCTGCTTTGCATAAATATACAGAACTATATGTCACACTCTGTGGCCAAGTTTAGGTCTGCTATGACTCTCAGGCACACTATGGCACTATTTGGCACTCATGGCTCAATATGGCACTATCCAACAGAACAAGTCTTATATATAGAATATCCATGATAACAGTGGGTAAGCAAATAAATTTGCTTGATGCTATGATGGAATATATAAACAGCACAAAGGGAGGTAGGAATGAAGTACATTGGGATAGGTTGTTCAAGTAGCACTATACAGAATCAGTGGTAGACCCTTGTGCTGCCATGAAAACACCAACAAAGGTATGTTGTAGTGGTGTAGAAGTATTCTGAGGAGATGCTACAAGTGCCAAGGTACAAGAGGTGGTTGACTGATACAATAATCTCTGGATGTAAGCTGCTGCTGTGTCTATCAGTATGTCACCTTGATAAGACTACTGCTGTTCTCCTTTCCAAGGAGCTCTAAGTGTCTCTGAAGGCCTCTATGTGTCTTGTACATTACCTTGAAAAGCTCTTCAATAGCAATTGGGAAGTATTACTGTTGTAGGGTTAGCACAGTAATTAAATGCTGATCAACAAGAGGAATGTGCTACAATAGAAGGGATGATATATTGCTGATAAATGACTTCTTTATGTACCTTTCTTAACTGCCAAGCAATTATAAATGATACTGTTCTACCAGATTACAGGTTTCAGTAGAGCTTGGATGATATCTTATGGAGCTAAAATATGCTAGGAAGTCCTAGAATATTTTATGAGATACAGAATATTCAGTGATTCATCAATTAGTAGCTGAAACCTCTGCACCATAGAGATATTAGACTTGTTCCATTGTACTGTGCCAGGGTGTGTGGAGCAATCCGCAGTCTCTAAGAACAATTGTGCGCAATTTTGTAGCTACTAGTAGGCAGGATTGCTCTTGGACAATTTCACACCATGTGGGACAATCTTGCACACAATGGCACAATCTGACACAATGAGGTTGACACAAATGATTGTACCAACTTGTAATGTTTGCATCACATGCGCAACTTGATACCGCTATTTTGGTAGGTAAAGTCCAGTATTTGGATATGTTTCTTTAATTTAAGTGAATTAAATGCCTATCTCACTAGACTTGCTCCACTGTGCCATTGATTATAGTGCCAGAAAGTACTGTATGTTTTGTTATTAATTTGATATTTTAGGGTCATATGCATGTCAATTTTGATCACAAATTGGCATGCTATGGCACTATTGGGCACTATGATCAGCTGGAATGATACTACAAGTCTACTATAAACTACACTGATACTCAAAGGTTTGTTACAATCACTCAAATTGAATGATACCTCAGTGGTTAATTGGTCCAAAAGTATCCTGAAGCTGTCAGCCCCCAATTGGCACTGTGACCAATACACAAGCTACCTGATGTGCCACAAAATATCCCATTATGCCCATTAGGCAAGTAAATCCCTGATCCTAGTGATTGGGCAAGGTGTCAAAGCTAGCATGCAACCAATTGTATATGTGCAAATCAGATCAAATGGCTGCACTGGTGCCACAGATGATGTAAACATATGCAGGGTGTTTACTTATAGGGGTCCTGTCTTCAATGTGAGCTGACCTTGACATTGCCTATATCAAAAATTTAGTACTCACTGATTTGCAATGGCTTGATGTGGATTGCAAAAAAAATGCGTTGTGTGGATTAATACAAATAATAGCAATTCAATGTGATTTCATCATCTTCTCCTAGGTTTTTTCTCACAGGGATTGCTACTGAAGCATTTGGTAGTGATTCACTTTGCACATCTAAACACTTTCTTGTTGACTATCCTCTTGGCTACTTGTAGATTTGTAGTTAGTATGCTGCAGCTTGGCCATGCTGAAATGCACCAGATGATGCAACTGAGCTGGCATGCAGTGCTATGCACTGACGCGTTATTTTACTTGCCAAAGGCTCTGGTGGTGGAGGCACTTCATGTGGGTCATCATCAGTCAGTTCAGCAGAAGCAACTTGCTGATGGTCAGGTGTTGTTATGAATAGACACAAGGCAGGAGGGTAGAGCTAGGCAAGGCAGGACCAGGAAAGGACTTAAGTGTGGATCAGCAAGTCAAGACATGTTTCCAAGGCAAGGCTATTTATTCATGACCTACAATTTTCAGACTGAGGAACACATAAGGGGGGATAGGCCTTTAAATACTTTTTGGCAATATGGATGCCAAGAGATATTTGCTAATATTGATGGGGTTCTTGAGTGATCCACAGTAAGTGTGCCAAGATAGAATATACTAAATAACAGACTGGAATATCACATGGAGTTATGTCACAGGTCAGCTGATCATGTAACTGGGTCATGTGGCATGAAGTTACCATATATGGTATGGGATATATAAATTCTAATGGGAAGCTTCCATAGAATGTTGCATGGTGTATCATTGACTTGGAGCTTTCAAGAAGTTGCTAGAAAGTAGTAGAACCCAATGGACTTGTGTCTTTTTAGCAGTTTTGCAAGTTCAGGTGGTTTTTGCTCTGAAGCAAGCACGTTGATCCAATACACATTGTGTGAATGCGGTGTAGTGGGGTCACAGTGACACCCACAGGCAGATGTGCTCATTCCCATATGTTCACTTCCCTATTAAGGATTACCCCCCCTATTATTAGTATCATCCCAAATTGCAAAATTTTCCATCTGTCTATGTGATTATTACAATGTGACCTGGCAAACTATTTGTCACTATTAACCCATTGCATAAGCTATTTCTATTCCATGCCAAGATGCAAATATAAGGTAGTTACCATATAAGGCAAGTACCCCCAATTGTGCCTACGTCATATGACCATCCTGGCTTCATAACCCACCTATCCTACTACCATATGAGGTAACTACATGACACAGAAGTTTCATATTACCACTATTTGATTGGCTAGATACTACTATGTCTCATGGAACAATATGCCAAGAATTCAAGCTATTTTTAGTACACAATGACATGATTGGCTGTCTACTACTTTCCGGAAACCTCTGGAAAGTATTTCCTAGCAAGAATTTGAGCTGCAGAAAAGTATATAAGGGAGGCTATCCCTTAAAAATAAAACATCCCTCTTCCAATATTCTGACTTATTGATTAGTGGGATCACTGCTGCCTATTACCACTACTTTCTGACTCAGACCTGACAATACTTCCAGGAAACCGTGCTGACAGCCAACTGACCTTGGAGGCACTACTTGTGAGGAATACTCAGAGTAGGTATCTTTTATTATATTTGGTTGTTTTCCCAAGTGTGTTATTCTATAGGCAAAGATACTCTTCTGTCTTTGTAACTATTGACCACAGCTGCATTCTTATCAAGTCCCTGTTGGTGGAGCTCAGAGCTGTTTTGACTTTGGAATCTTTAGTACACTGTCATCTCAAAGGATGTTGAAGCCATTATAAACTTTTTTTAAGTCATCAACTAAGTTGGGGATTGTAGCTCAATAGTTTTCCCTTGACAAGCTTGAGGCTTTATTCCCCTTTGCATTAGATTAGTCAAAAGACCCAGTATTCCTAGCAAGCTTTTGCCAGAGGTTATTGCACCCAGTGAACACCCCACATACATTCACACTTGAGAAGAGATGACTGAATTTTGCCCTTTGGACTTATACACCACCACAGTAGGGTACTCTTGTGAGGAGTGTTGGTGTAGTTTGGACTGATGTGCACTGGCACGCTGAAGTTGCAAGGGATGGTAAGGAATCCTGCTAGGCATGCTGGTGCAATCCAGACAATGTTGCTTGCGGTCTGTATTTTTCCTCTTGAAGCTTACCTTTGGACACCTCAAGGTACTCACTTACCCTCTGTCTGATACTTTGGAACGGTTACCTGGATGAGTCCTGTGTATATTGCTCTTAGAAGCCACTTTGCTCTACTAATACATCACATAATACAATAGTCCTTTGAGGCAAAAGCTCAGTAAAAATCTCTTTGGTTCCCAAAGTCAAGGCACAAACAGACATGCCAGGCCCGTACTGGGCAAACTGCAAGCAAAATTGTTCCCGCATGGCTTCCTCATCAAATCCCCTCACTCTCTGCTCATTCTTGATTTCAATACTTGTCTTGTTATATATCTTCTTACATACATCCACTGGCATCTTGATGTAGAACTCATGCCACAGCTTTTTATGCAGGTTCTTCCATCTCTGTCAGCTCTCCAAGGTATCTAGTTCAGCTAGATTAATGAGTAGTGCTCAAATATCTGTATGAAGGCTCATCATAGATACTTGGGCCATACTGAAATCATTTGGCAAGAACTCAAACAGATCCATCATCAACCTTTCTAGTCTGGACCGTGCTTGTGAGCTGGGGGATGGATTTTGTCTGGGTTAAACTAAAGATGAGTTGAGACTTGGTATAGGGACCATAGTAATGGATTTGGATGCTTACACAGTATAGTATTGGCCTTAACCTGGTCTTATATCAAATATATATGAAAACTAATGTTATTGTTGAGTTTTCCATATATTATGCATGAGGCATCTCAGGTTACATTGACATTATCAGATCACATCAACTGAGGATTTCTTATTTGATTATAGACTTGTGAGTACAGCATCAATAAAAATACCCAGTCATTGTTTGAAGATGATTTTTGCAACATAATGATGGGATACAAGGCAATTGATGGAGATCTTATCGATATGCATGGAAAAGCAGATAGGTAAAGCTGATTGTGCTAAATCAATTCAATTCACCTCAGCCCAATCATTTACCAATTTTAATATGACTTACTCATCTGAATGATATTCTCTCATCAGTGCCATCACTACCACTGGATTTCTGTTTGACACACTAGAGGAGATCTATACCAGGTACTGTGGACCATATACTCCAATCTACTCAAGGAGATCCCTTATTGAGCTTCCCTGCTATTACAAGAACTATTGCCCCACAAGGTTTCATACCACAATACATGGCAACAAAAGTCCTAGAAGCTTTTATTCCCAGCTGACAGCAATGGAGAACTACCTTGCAGAGGGTACAAATGACTTAGAACAAGCTTGGAATACTAGGTTCAGAGGCTCCAATAGACTTCTATATCCCAGAGTGGTCAGCAACCGGTTCCATATAAGGAGTATTTTGGATACCTTCCCAGTCAGGATTAATAGACCTTCTAGAGGGCAGAGGCACTTTTATTCTGGCAAGTACAAGGCACACTGTGGGAAGTTTCAAGCACTGTCTGACATTGAGGGTAACATCATCTGGTTTTGTGGGCCATTTGCTGGAGGAAGGAATGACAAAGCACTCTGGGTAGAGAATGGTCCAGAATTCAGTAGATGGGTGAAATATATGGCAAACTTAGCTTATATAGGAGAGGATTGTCAGAGATTAGGATGTATTAGTGCTTATAGGAAGCCAAGGGAAGGTGTTTCTTAGCAGGAAGCAGAAGCTCTACAAAGTGACATTTAATCATTTCAGAGTGAGGATAGAGCATACATTTGGATATCTGAGGAGATTGAGCATATTGGCAAGTAAATACAGAGGAAAGTCAAATGTAGGAGAAACAACAGAATAGTTAAAATAGTTAAGATACTTATAAATGCACAGTATATTCATACAAGAAGACATCCACAGAGAGAAATGTGTCTGGAGCATTATGATGAGTAAATAAAGCCAGAAAAGCACTACTCTGAGGAAAATAAGTAAGATTAAATAAAATACCAGTAACTATATTCTACCACTGGCATTATGGCAGAAATTATAGTACCAGATAGTGCCAGATTGATCTAGCAATATAAGCATGCCGGCACTATGTGGCACTATCCAAGGGAACAAGTATATACTCTATGATACTGATATGCTACGGATAGTAACACAAACATTGGTAAGGAGTCAAGGATACCCATGTAGGCTGTTGTCTAATGTAAGTAAATCTATTAATCACAAACCTTAAAAATATATGTGATAACTAATGATAATTGCCCATTAGAATGAATAGTATATTTGAATAAAACTAGTATTATATGCACAGAAGAATGGGATAGTACTGATAAGATAACATATGAAAAATCACACTATAAGTGGTGTATTGATAAACCTTTATATGAAGTATATGTTTAAACTGCACACCCCACAAAGACCAGCCAGCCATGTGTATTGGCCAGTCAAATCCTCCAAAATAAATGTAGATGCAATTAAGACTGCCTCAACATCAAGCATACCTAACAGAAACAGTGTCAAAACACTGTCAACTTTATTACTATAGACTTGTTCCATTGGATAGTGCTGTATAGTGCCTGCCTGTTTATAGTGCTGGCTTGATCTGGCATGCAATGGTACTAACTAGCACTATAATTTATACCATAATGCCAGTGCTAGAATAAAGCTACTGGTAATTTTTTTTATCTTGCTTTTTTGCTCAGAATTGGGCTTTCCTTGCTTTATTTACTATTTATAATGCTCCAGGCACATTTCTCTTGGTGGATGTCCTCTTGTATGAATACACTGTGCATTGATAAGTATATCAACTATTTACCTATTCCACTGTTTTCTCCTATATATGATTTTGCTCTGTATTTACCTGCCAACATGCTGAATCTCTTCAGATGTCCAAATGTATGCTCTACCCTCACTCTGAAATGATTAAATATCACTTTGTAGAGCTTCTGCTTCCTGCTAAGCACACCATTCCTTGGCTTCCTATATGCTTGAATACATCCTAATCTCTGACTATCCTCTCCTATATAAGCCAAGTTTGCCGTACATTTCACCCCTCTGCTGAATTCCGGATGATTCTCTACCCAGAGTGCTTTGTCATGCCTACTTCCAGCAAATGGCCCACAAAACCAGATGATGTTACCCTCAATGTCAGACAGTGCTTGAAACTTCCCACAGTGTGCCTTGTACTTGCCAGAATAAAAGTGCCTCTGCCCTCTAGAAGGTATATTACTCCTGACTGGGAAGGTATCCAAAATACTCCTTATACCAAACCGGTTGCTGAACACTCTGGGATATAGAAGTCAATTGGAGCCTCTGAACCTAGTATTTGAAGCTTGTTCTAAGTCATTCACACTCTCTGCAAGGTAGTCCTACATTGCTGTCAGCTGGGAATAAAAGCTTCTAGGACTTTTGTTATCACATCAGACTCAGCCAAGGGCCATGCCAGCGCATCAAGTTGCATCTGTGTGTGCCATTACACCTGACCATCAGCAAGTTTCTTCTGGTGAATTAGCTGATAATGATTTACATGAAGTGGCTCTACCACTAGAGACTTTGGCAAGTAAAAGAATGCATCAGTGCGTAGCACTGCAGGCCAGCTCAGTAGCATCATCTAGAGCACTTAAGCATGGTGATGCTGCAGCATTACAGTCATCAACTAGGAGGCAAAACACTGAATAAAATACACAAGTAGCCAAGAGGATAGTCAACAGTGAAGTAGTTTAGGTGTGCAAAGTGAATTGCTACCAAATGCATCAGTAGTAATCCCTGTGAGAGAAAACCTAGAAAAAGATGATGTAATGTTACAAGTCTTGGTATAAGAGTTGTAGAGGAATAGGGAGTTTAGCTAGTATTGTATTCACTAAAACTTGAACTGATTTTTATTGAGGTTCCAGCAGCTCCTTATATACATTTTGCCAGATCAATTGCTGACTAATTGTATTTCCTAATGTAGATTATGGCTGATGACTCATTTGATTGCATCATCATCACCCAATAAGAACCTACTTAATATATCTATTTCTGTCTGATAAGGATCTGCTGATTCATTTGCTGACTAATGCCACTGATTTCATAGATAATACTGATATACTGATAACCTAAACATATACTAAATGATTTGACTAAAAACTGATCTAACTTAAGCATTCAAGCGGCAGATCATAGCATTCTCCCCTACTAAAGTTGAGAGGGTTCTCCTGAATCTCTTTTCTTGTGATACCAATATCTTGATGGTTCAGTATTATCAGCAAGTCTTGCAAGCTTGAGTCTGTCCCTATGCACTAAGTCTTCCCAGATATTACCTTGTTTGTCCACCAGTTGGTAAGTTGCAAATGGACATTCTCTGATGATCTTGAATGGTCCTGTCCATTGTGGCTCAAACTTCTGAGTGTTGTTTCTTAGCAATACAAAGTTCCCAACTGTCAATGCTTCTGGAGCTATAGTCTTATCAAATCTCTGCTTCATCTTTTCTGCACTTTGATATACTTTGGTCTGTGCCTCTTGACATTGTTGTTCCAGTTGCTGGTGTCTACTTGGCTGACTGAGTTCATCTTCTCAGGTGTCTGTAAGCTTTGGTTGTGTGAGATCTCCTGGAATCCTTGGTTCACATCCATACACTAAGTAAAATGGTGATTGCTAGGTGGTGTTGTGTACTCTGACTCTGCATGCAAAGAGTGCTTGGTCTGTATACTCATCCCCTCTACTGACAACTCCATTTGCATACTTGGTCAGCATTTTTCCAAATAATCCATTAAACTGCTCAATGACTCCATTAGTTCTCGGGTGATATGCTGAGGTTTTCAGGTGTCTGATCTGCTGCATTTCCAGGTAAGCCTCTAATGTCTTTGCCATGAAGTTTGCTCCTCTATTGGATAAGATCTCCACAGGGCATCCAAACCTCATCGGGATCTCATGGTAAATGAAACTTGCAACTTCTTGTTCACTGGCTATTGGTACAGCTTTAGCAACTGGCCATTAAGTGGCATGGTCAATTGCTACTAGGATCCAACGGTTACATTTCCTGCTGGTTGGCAGTCTTCCAATAAAGTCAATTCCCCATCTCTCAAATGGTCTTATACGCTCCAAAGGGAAGAGTTTGGCAATCCTTTGTGGCTGGCCTTGATTGATTTGGCAGTTTGGGCATGTTTTTACTAGCTTCTCAATGTCTTGTTTCATTCTGGGCCACCATGCTTTGGCTTTCACAAGACTATAGGTTCCTTCAATTCCAAGATGTCCATATCCATTATGTAGTTTATGTATTAAATCCAGGCAAGAAACATAAGGGCAATAGGCAATAGGGCTTCCATCAACAATTTGATAGAGTGTTTCATCCTGTACTACAAATTTGCTGGCTTCATCACGGATTATCTTCTTGATATCTTCATCCACCTCCTTAGGAATGACTTGGTCCTCCAAGTACTTTGGTAATAGGCTAGGCCAATCTGATTCATGCACCAAGTTGAGTTGTGCATCTTGATCTAATCTTGTTAAGGCATCAGCAACCGTGTTGTTTTTTCCAGGGCAGTAGACAATCTCCAGGTCAAATTGCTGAATGTATTCACTCCATCTTGTCATTCTTCTAGAGAGTACCTTCTGAGTAGATATATACTTGAGGGAGGCATGATCAGTCTTCACAGTGCATTTGACTCCTTCAATATAGCATCTCCATGTCTTCAAACAGTGTGTTATAGCAAGCATTTCCTTCTCATGGACTGGATAGTTTTGTTCTGTTGAGTTCAGTTTCTTGGATTCAAAGGCAACAGGGTAGTCCTTTCCCTTGTGTTCTTGGCTCAGCACTCCACCAATTGCATAATCTGAAGCATCTGTGCACAGAGTGAACTCTTTTCTGAAGTCTGGTATTCTTAAGCTTGGCAGCTTAGCAAGTTCATTCTTTAGCATCTGGAAGGCAGTCTCACAAGCTATGTCCCACTTGTAGGTATTGTCTTTCTTGTGGATATCAGTTAAAGGGGCGGCAATACTTGCAAACAACTTGACAAATCTCTAATAATAGGAAACCATTCCAAGGAATGATCTGAGCTCTAATATGCTATGGGGCTGTTTCAGATTCTTAATACTTCCACCTTCTTGGGGTCTAAGGTTACTCCTGTGCTAGTCACTATGTGTCCCAGATATTCAACGTGTTCCTTGAAGAATTCACACTTGGGTAGCTTGCCATGAAGCTTGTTCTCTCTTAGCTTCTTCAAGACCTTTTCAATGTGCACTACAAGATCCTCTTCTGTCTTGCTGTATATCAGTATGTCATCCAGGTAGATTATCACAAGCTTGTCTAAGTACTCCTGGAAGACAGTCTGCATCAGGGTCATGAAAGTTGCAGGAGCATTTGTGAGGCCAAAACTCATGACTAAGTACTGTATGTCCATATCTGGCCCTGAATGCTGTCTTAGGGATGTCTTCTGGCTTCACCCTAATCTGGTTGTATCCTGACATGAGGTCAATCTTGCTGAAAATAGTGGCTCCATTGAGTTGGTCCAAGAGCTCATCAATCCAAGGTATGGGGTACTTATTCTTCACAGTAACTGAGTTGAGGGCTCTGAAGTCAATGCACATCCTAAGTGCTCCATCCTTCTTCTTCACAAAAAGTACTGGTGCTCCCCAAGGTGACTTGCTGGGTCTGATGTATCCTTGCTCCAATAGCTGATCAATTTGTCTCTTCATTTCCTCCAATTCCAATGGACTCATTCTGTAAGGTGTCTTGCTCACTAGAGGGCAATCTCCTGTGTCAATGGCATGATCCATGTCTCTGACTGGTGGTAAGCTTACAAGCTCATCTGGAAACATGTTCTGAATATTTCTTCAAGAGAGTCTGGACCTGCTGGGGTGCTGGGGTAGCGGAATCCTCCTGTAAAACTGCCATGAGGAACATCTGAGTACCTTTTCTAAGCGCTTTACAGAACTGGGTCTTGCTAAGTTCACTTGTCTCATACACACTGGAATTGACCAACTTGAAACTCAGCCTGGCAGGTAATAGCTCATAGGTCTTGTTATCTTTTTGGATCTGAGTAGCATGGGTTCTCCAGTTGATTGATGGATTACAACAAAATAGCCAGGTTTTTCCAAGTACAAGGTCAAACTTGCAGTTCCCAAATATATAAGACTGTAGGTCTTCTTTGTAATCATTGATCTTCATTCTTACTGGCTGGGTAATATGGATGATTATGTGAGAGTTCCCATCAGCTGTGGAGACTGAAGTTGATTTGGTAGGTTCCAAGTTGATTCCAGCTTTCAAGACAAATTGCTCTGACATGTACTCATGCAATACTCCTGAGTCAATCATGATCTTGGCATGTACTCCATTGATTACTCCATTCAAGTACAATAACTTCCCTGAGTTTGAGGTCACTTGGGACAAGTACTCTTCTGTCATATGGAAGGTGAGTTCCAAGTCTTCTTCAAGCTCATCTTCCACATTACTGTGTTCATGGGACTCAATATGGTTGAAGGTTCTTGCTGGCTGGTGTCCATTTCTTCTCTGAGGGCAGTACTTTGCAATATGTCCTTGCTGGTGGCAATTGAAGCAAAGTCCTTTCTTCTTACATTCTTCTGAGGTAGGATTCTTCTGCATAGCGTCTATTTCCATTGGCACTGCTTCTGACTGTCTTTTTTCATAGTGGTTGTAGCCTTTCTGATTAGTCACTGTTGGCTTCCCAACTCCAAACATAGCTGAGTATATAGCCAATGGCAATCTTGATGGCTTCTTCAATAGTCTGAGGTCTTTGGTAATTCACTTCCTTGCAAGTTCTTTCTTTCAACCCATCAATAAAGTATTCAACTTGATCCAAGGGGTCCATTCTTTCAATTTGTCCAAGTAGACATCTGTACTCATAGATGTATTCTTGAACCATTCCTTTCTGTCTGAGTGTCTTTAACTTCCTTCTTAGTAGTGTCTGCTGGTGTGAAGGTTCAAAAGCATCCTGAATTTCCGACACAAACTCATCCCAGCTAGAGATTGTAGAGCATCCCATCATAGTGGCTGACCTGATCTTGTTGTGGTACCACTGTAAAGCAGCATCTGCCAGGTAAGAAGCTGCATAATACAACTTGCTTTCTGGAGCAATTCCTTTAGCTTTAAAAGCTTCTTCAATCTGAAAGAGCCAAGTTCCCAGGTTTTCATTGACTCAGCCATGGTACCGGTTGACCTTCACACTTAAGCTGCTCTTGACAGGGCTTTGCTGGCTCTGAGCCATGGTAGTCATACCTTGTTGCTGTTGGCTGAGGATCTGGGGTAACTGTTGCTGTTGGGCCAGGATTTGCTGCATGGCATTCTTCCATTCTTGATTGTCTGACATCTAGAGGGTGGTTTCTTCTTCCTTCAGGAGGAAGGTTTCTGGTTATTGCTGCTACCAATGTTACAAGTCTTGGTATAAGAGTTGTAGGGGAATAGGGAGTTTAGCTAGTATTGCATTCACTAAAACTTGAACTGATTTTTATTGAGGTTCCAGCAGCTCCTTATATACATTTTGCCAGATCAATTGCTGACTAATTGTACTTCCTAATGCAGATTATGGCTGATGACTCATTTGATTACATCATCATCACCCAATAAGAACCTACTTAATATATCTATTTCTGTCTGATAAGGATCTGCTGATTCATTTGCTGACTAATGCCAATGACTTCATAGATAATACTGATATACTGATAAACTAAACATATACTAAATGATTTGACTAAAAACTGATCTAACTTAAACA
>MCFE01000725.1:0-41959 GCA_002104905.1 Basidiobolus meristosporus CBS 931.73
CTAGCTCCTGTAGCTTGTATCATGTCACAAAAATGAATGGCACTATCTTGGTCCACTGGTACTATCTGGCACTATATTTAAATATTAGCCCTAAAGTAAGATCTATACAAAGCACTTATAGTGCCAGATAGTACCAGTGAACCAAGATAGTGCCATTCATTTTTGTGACATGATACAAGCTACAGGAGCTAAATTCAGAGTGCCATGGGTATTGAGTACCAGATGCATATCTTCAATCTGCTTGCGCTCTAACATATCCTGCACAACATTGATCCAAAAAAAAGGTCAAAAAATGGATTTTCTCCAACACATGGGGTGAAACACAGGGGCTGCTTTGCATGAAGATGCAGAGCTATGTTTCACACTCTGTGGCCAGGTAGAGGCTCACTTGGCCTCTCTGGCACACTATGGCATCATTTGGCACTGATGGCTCAATGTGGCACTATCTAACGGAACAAGTCTACTATGTAGTTAGCAAAGATAACAAGCTGCTCAGTTATAAACTGGTTGAGCATATTCCCCATGCATCTCTGATTTGAGCCATAGATATTGTAGCCCCTTTGCAGAGTCTTGTTGTCATTAACCGCTCAAATGGTGTTTGCAGTGGAAACCACTATCCCGTTAGTTTCTGCCCCAAATATTAGTATTGTGCTCATATCCTGCTTACCCTGATTAGTTATCAGCATTAGTTTTTCCAAATGTTATAGAGCTTTGTGATTGTACAATATATCTTCATCAGGCAAGCTCTGCATCAGTGACAATAACACATGACATAGGTTTGTGCTGCCATCCCTACCATTTCAATACTATATATGGTATCTCTTTGTTACAAAGGCTTTAGACTACTGATCCCTGATTGATTGGATGTGCTGTGCCTATTAGAACCTTCCAGGACCTACTTAGAATATTCTTAGCATGAATTGAGGCCAGCAAAAATTCTACTGATGCCTGGAATCTTCTAGAACTATATCATTAGGGATCACTTGGCAATCACAAGAAGTATTTGAAGGAAGTAAATCCCACACTGATAAATCACCACTTCTATCAGTAACACTTCTCCCTTATTGCATAGCAGTTGATCACTGCACCTACCTTATCAGTTATGCATATTCTATCTTATTGGTATTATCCAAATTTTATTGGTGTCATCCCCATCTGATGTTACTTCTGATTAGTATCCCAGATGTTATTCAGCTTTGCAACCCCTATATCTATCTATGTTAAGCAAGTACTTGCATTGGAAAAATATTTGAGGAAAGTCAATCCCTCATCAATAAATCATTCCTTCTATTGGTACCACTTCTCCCCTATTGATTAGCAGTTGATCACTGAACCCACCTCCAACAGTTATACCTCAGACCTGCTTGAGTTGTGTAGCTTCTCCCAGGAGTACCTTGACACCACCACAGCACTTGCTCTGAGGGTCTAATCTAGTCAGATGTTAAGGATCCATCAGTTGGATATGTATGCAATGGTGCAAACTTCTGTTCAACTGTATTGTATCTTGCTTCACTATGGCTCTCTGCTCCTCTATACCTAGTGAGCAGCTTTGACTGTTAAGCTGTATGTTATATTACATTTCACATCTTTGTTTGTGACAATTCATGGCTCTAGTAAGTAGTAGACTTGTTCTGTTGGATAGTGCCACATTGAGTCATGAGAACCAAATGATACCATAGTGTGCCAGAGAGGCCAAGTTAACCTATGCTTGGCCACAGAGTTTGAAGCATAGCTCTGCATATTCATGCAAAGCAGCCCCTATGTTTCACCCATTGTGTTGGAGAAAGTTCACTTTTGACCTTTTTTTTTATGTCTTTGTAGTGCAAGATGTGTAAAAGTACAAACTTGAGAAATAACTAAAATATATGTAAGTAATAAATACTTTGAGTATCCCTCTCAAGTGTTGGCATAAAGGTCAGTTAGCTGTTGACATGGTTTCCTGGAAGTGTCTTGTGGAATGATATTAGAGGTTCATGTGTCAGCAGCTGCATCAATTGTGGTATCCAAGAGAAAAGTGTGATAAAGCTGTTGAATGGTTTGACTGAACCAAAGGGACAATTAAGTCCAGAATCTTGGGATTGCCAGGGAAGTAGTAGAAATATTAGCCAAAAGGTTCTGGTCTGATATTGGTATTTCATATAGTTGGGCTTGGTTATAAAGGCAAGCAGCTAGCTTGCTATACAGGCTAGGCTTGGTGTTTTTAAAAGTGCAATCTGTGCTAGGCTTGGGTGGAGACTGGAACAGAATTGTTGAATTCTTCTTTTTTCCCCAGACTCAATTTTAATTTTGCTGAGAAACACATTAAGCCAAAAGGTCAGTAAGCTTGATAAATACTTTTCTGATCAAGTTGGATTTTAAGCACCAAGATATTGAATCAATTGAAATCTGTGTGGGTGCTGATAGGTGCACAAGATAAACAAAAATTGCATCATCAATCAGCTGATGTATTGGCAACTGCTGGGTGGCTGGAACAGGTACAGATGACTAATTGCCTAGAAAGACTTGGCATGTTACATTGAGGATGTAATGACCACATAGAAATTGATTAGTTGTGACAGAAAAAAATAAAATCCAAGAAGTGACAAATTATCCATAGCTGGGATTAGTTATGTTTGGGCTAGGGAAAATTGGTTAGGGGACTTGAACTTTTAACTTGGTAGGATTGGCCAAGTGTTTAAGTTTTGATGCAAAACATCACTGCCTACTGGAAGAGGAGTCTTCTGATAACTTATATGCTCCCCTGCAGCTCAATATTGCTCAATATTGCTAACATTGTTGGAGTTGGTGTAAGGATCCCAAGTGCTGGGTTTGGCACCTAATCTTTATACTTAACTAAATAAAGGCAACTTGGTTCTTCTCCATCATGGTCTACAATATCTTTAACTACTTAGGATTTTGAAGTTACTGGGTTTCAGATTCCAGTTTGAGTAAAGAAGGTGGAAAGATCTTGGGTTGCAGTGCTCCAGTATTGCTGTGAGGTATATAAGATCCTCCAGTAGTGCATCTAACAACCTCAAATGAGCTTTTGTAATTGGGGTGAAATATAGATTGTCAGATTGTCATGACATATTACCCATCTGGGAAGCTGCTGCTGTTGTATCTTGAGGTAATATGGTGTTACAAGTCTTGGTATAAGAGTTGTAGAAGAATAGGGAGTTTAGCTAGTATTGTATTCACTAAAGCTTTAACTGATCTTTACTGAGATTCCAGCAGCTCCTTATATACATTTTGCCAGATCAATTGCTGACTAATTGTGTTTCCTAATGTAGGCTATGGCTGATGACTCATTTGATTGCATCATCATCACCAAATAAGATCCTACCTGGTATATCAATTTTTGTCTGATAAGGATCTGCTGATTCATTTGCTGACTAATGCTACTGATTTGATATATATAACTGATATACTGATAACCTAAACATATAACCAGTTGATTTGACTAAAAACTGATCTAACTTCAGCATTCAAGTGGCAGATCATAATATTCTCCCATACTAAAGTTGAGAGGTTCTCCTGATTATTTTTTCTTGTGATACCAATATCTTGATAGTTAAGTATTATCAGCAAGTCTTGCAAGCTTGAGTCTGTCCCTATGCACTAAGTCTTCCCAGATATTGCCTTGTTTATCCACTAGTTGGTAAGTTGCAAATGGACATTCTCTGATGATCTTGATTGGTCCTGTCTATTGTGGCTCAAACTTCTGCCAAGTGTTGCTTCTTAGTAATACAAAGTTCCCAACTGTCAATGATTATGGTGCTATAGTCTTATCAAATCTCTGCATCATATTTTCTGCACTTTGAGATACTTTGGTCTGTGCCTCTTGACGTCTTTGTTCCCGTTGCTGGTGTCTACTTGGCTGCCTGAGTTCATCTTCTATGGTGTCTGTGAGCTTTGGTTGTGTGAGATCTCCTGGAATCCTAGGTTCACATCCAGACACTAAGTAAAATGGCAATTGCTGGGTGGTATTGTGTACTCTGACTCTGCATGGAAAGAGTGCTTGGTCTATATACTCATCCCATCTACTGACAACTCCATTTGCATACTTGGTCAGCATTTTTCCAAATAATCCATTCAACCGTTCAGTGACTTCATTAGTTCTGGGGTGATATGCCAAGGTTTTCAAGTGTTTGATCTGCTGCACTTCCAGGTAAGCTTCCAGTGTCTTGCCATAAAGGTTGCACCTCTATTGGATGGAATCTCTATAGGGCATCCAAATTTCATAAGGATCTCATGGTAGATGAAGCTTACAACTTCTTGTTCACTGGCTATAGGTATGGCTTAGCAACTGGCCATTTGGTGGCATGGTCAATTGCTACTAGGATCCAACAGTTGCATTTCCTGGTAGTTGGCAGTCTTCAAATAAAGTCAATTCCCCATCTTTTAAATGGTCTTACAGGCTCCAAGGGAAAAAGTACAGCAATGCTCTGTGGTTGGCCTTGGTTGATTTGGCAATTTAGGCATGTTTTCACTAGCTTCTCAAGGTCTTGCTTCATTCTGGGCCACCATGATCTGGCTTTCACAAGGCTATAGATTCCTTCAATTCCAAGATGTCCATATCCATTGTGTAGCTTATGTATTAAATCCAGGCAAGAAACATAAGGGCAATAGGCAATAGGGCTTCCATCAAAAATTTGGTAGAGTGTTTCATTCTGTACAACAAATTTGCTGGCTTCATCACGGATTATCTTCTTGATATCTTCATCCACCTCATTAGGAATGGCTTAGTCCTCCAAGTACTTTGGTAATAGGCTAGGCCAATCTGATTCATGCACCAAGTTGAGTTGTGCAACTTGATCTAATCTTGATAAGGCATCAGCAACCATGTTGTTTTTTCCAGGACAGTAGACAAACTCCAGGTCAAATTGCTGAATGTATTCACTCCATCTTGTCATTCTTCTAGAGAGTACCTTCTGAGTAAATATACACTTGAGGGAGGCATGATCAGTCTTCATAGTGCATTTGACTCCTTCAATATAGCATCTCCATATCTTCAAACAGTGTATTATAGCAAGCATCTTCTTCTTGTGCACTGGAGAGCTTTGTTCTGCTGAACTCAGTATCTTGGATTCAAAGGCAACAGGGTAGTCCTTTCCCTTGTGTTCATGACTCAACACTCCACCAATTGCATAATCTGAAGCATCCATGCACTGAGTAAACTCTTTTCTGAAGTCAGGTATTCTTAAGCTTGGTTGTTTAGCAAGTTCATTTTTGAGCATCTGAAAGGCAGTCTCACAAGCTATGTCCCACTTATAGGTGTTGTCTTTCTTGAGGATATCAATTAAAGGGGCTGCAATACTTGCAAAGGACTTGACAAATCTCCAATAATACAAAACCATTCCAAGGAATGATCTGAGCTCTGATGTGCTATGGGGCTGCTTCAGGTTCTTGATAGCTTCAACCTTCTTAGGGTCTAAGGTCACTCCTGTGCTAGTCACTATGTGTCTCAGGTACTCAACATGTTCCTTGAAGAATTCACACTTGGCTAGCTTGCCATATAGCTTGTTTTCTCTTGGCTTCTTCAAGACATTTTAATGTGCCCCACATGATCCTCTTCTGTATTGCTGTATATCAATATGTCATCCAGGTAGATTATCACAGACTTGTCTAAGTACTCCTGGAAGACAGTCTGCATCAGTGCCAAGTTCCCAGGTTTTCATTGACTCTACCATGGTACCAGTTGACTTTCACACTGAAGTTGCTCTTGACAGGGTTCTGCTAGCTTTGGGCCATGGTAGTCATTCCTTGTTGTTGCTGGCTAAGGAGCTGTAGTGACTGTTGCTGCCGGGCCAGGATTTGCTGCATAGCATTCTTTCATTCTTAATTTTTGGACATCTTGAGCAAGGCTTCTTCTTTCTTGAGGAGGGAGGTCTCTGATTATTTCTACTACCAATGTTACAAGTCTTGGTATAAGAGTTGTAGAAGAATAGGGAGTTTAGCTAGTATTTTATTCACTAAAGCTTTAACTGATCTTTATTGAGATTCCAGCAGCTCCTTATATACATTTTGCCAGATCAATTGCTGACTAATTGTGTTTCCTAATGTAGGTTGTGGCTGATGACTCATTTGATTGCATCATCATCACTCAATAAGATCCTACTTAGTATATCTATTTCTGTCTCATAAGGATCTGTTGATTCATTTACTGACTAATGCTACTGATTTGATAGAAAATAGTGATATACTGATAACCTAAATGTATAACTAACAGATTTGAGTAAAAACTGATCTAACTTAAACATTTAAGCGGCAGATCATAACATTACTTTAGGGCTAGTATTTGAATACAGTACCAGATAGTACAAATGGTCCAAGAAAGTGATATACATTTTTGTGACATGTTACAAGCTGTAGGAGCTAGATTCAGAGTGCCACAGGTATTGAGTACACAATAGATATCTTCAGTCCTTCTGTTCTCTAGCACATCCTGCACAACATTGATCCCAAAAAAAAGTTTGAAAATTAAATTTCCCTCAGCACAATGGGTAAAACTTAGGGGCTGCTTTGTATGAACATGAAGAACTAGGTTTTGCACTCTGTGGCCAAATATAGGCCAACTTGGCCTCCCTGGCACACTACAGTATAATTTGGAGCTAATAGCTCAATGTGGCACTATCTAATGGTACAAGTCTATTCTCTGAGTGCATTGAATGTTATGAATAGGTACAAGGCAGGGGAGTAGAGCTAGACAAGGCACAATCTTGAATGGACTTATGTGTGGATCACCTATATAAACTCCAATGTGAAGCTTCCATAAAATCTTCTGTTGTGGAATGCTGCCATGGCTTTTCTAGAATTTGCTGGAATGTAGTAGAACTCTTTAGAAAGAGCCATGATTTCTTCATCAACTTGATTTGGCCAGGCCATGAAAGCTCAAATATGTCATGTGATCATGAAAATGAAGACTCACTGCATCCTGCTTACACAATCTGCCCGTGGTAAAAGGATTGAGGTTACTACATATCTGGCTTGAAAACACACAGCTAAGACCACTACCAGCAGGTAACAAGCTCAAGTTACTTAATTATATGAGTTGTGCACCTATAGATTTGTTTGCTTTGACCATGGCTTACAGCTGAGAGGAGGATGAATGTGGTGGTGTTGTAGTAGCACCCACTGACAAATGCGCCCATTGTTATATCTTCTACTATACTACTTCCTACTACCATTATTTTAGTTTATCTTGTTTGTCTTATCTGTTCTGTACTATCCCATAAGCCTTCTGACAATGACACCTGCTTCTTTTATTGCATAAGTTATCTTTTACTTTATCTATGAATACTGTATGTAAGTGCTTCTATGATAGGCAAGTACCTGTGCCAGTATTGATGGCTCATGACTAGACAGTGTCATTATCTCTGCCATATTCATCCCATATATGACTTCCATATGATACATAGCTTTCAGGACACCAATCTCTGATTATTTAGATGTGCTGTTCATCTTGAAGCATTCCAGCATCTACTCGGAGCATTCTTAGCTCATTCTGAAGTCACGCAAATTTCTAGTGACCTCTGGAACCTTCTGGAGCACCATGTAAAGTAAATACTTGGCCAGTAAGAAAAGTATATATGGGAGTCAATCAATCAACAATAAATAAGCATCCCTTGCATCAGTATACCAACTTATTGATTGATGTAACCACTGCTTCTATTTGCTGCCTGATCTTGCAATCTCAGACACAGGAGACTCCCATAAAACTATGCCTACTGTGTACTGTATGTGACGAATACTCTGAGTTGGTATCTTTTATTATATTTGATTCTTTCCAAAATGTTTTCTTGTGCAGACAGTGGTACTATTCTATCTTTATGATTTTTGACCATAGCTACATCCCTATGATGTCCCAGCTGGTAGAGTATGCAGCTGTTTTAATATTGAAAGTTTTATCACATCATCATCTAAATGGATCCTGAGCCACTGATATACTTTTGTAAATATTTCCACTTTGATTGGTATACAACTACAAAATTTGCAGAGCTGACCAAGCTTTATTAAATAGATTGCACTCAAAATGCTAATTTTGCCAGTACTTTGGTACCAGACTCTAGTATATTGGTATCTCAAGTTGGAGTGCTTGGGGGATATGTGATTAATCACAACTCTTCAGATCCAATCCACAGCAATCAAATATCAAGAAGTTTTCCCTCCCACTGCAACAAGATATGTATATAACAGTATAAAGTAAGTGTATTTCACTTTGAACCTAAACCTCAATATTTGGAATTAAACTATTTTCTTCAGAATTGGTAGAGTATTAACGTACTATATTTTCTGACATATTAACATGCCACTTTCATTGACTCTACTTTATAGTTAGCTTGACTAGTTATGGAGAGCATCTTTTTGTGGCAGGGCCTTCTTCTCAAAAGCAAAGTGCTTATAAACATAGTCCTTTAGTAGCAATATTGCTACTTAACTTTAACACAACAATAGTGAGGAAACTCTTTCTCCCAACTAGCAGAGACACATCCAAAGCTATGTTGACACAAAGCAGAGAGCAAGCTTGGGGCTCATAATTGGTTATAATTCTCTGAGGCTTATTGGAAGTTGTATGGAGAACTAAAGCATCCACATGTTATTCACTTGTACAATAATTGATCCAAACTATTGCATTTAAACTTTTGATTGTTGCAATATTCTGTAGAGTATTGGAGGTGATGTAGAGGACTAGAGAATTTGCATGTTATTCACTTGTAGATTTAGTGATCAAAAGTATGGTATTTATACTTTGGATATAGTGGAGCAAGCATACATGTTGAGTGTGTTAAGGAAGGCCCCAAGAATGTATGTGTAAAGTGTGGGGGCTTTTAGACAACTTTGAAAAAGATCAAATGCTGGGCACCTGATAACTTGGCAAAAACATTTCAAGTAATTTGCAACAAGAAATTTGTTCAGGGCAGAAGGCTAATCAAAGAATAATATCTATTTGCCTAAGTTAGCGTGAATTTTATGCAACAACTTAATAATTGCAATATTGATATATAGGGCAAGCAAGTATATAGAGCTTGTCAAGGGAGTGTGGTAATCCAATGTATTCCATTACTACAATAGACTTGTTCTGTTGGATAGTGCCACATTGAGCCATTAGTGCTAAACAATGCCATAGGGTGCCAGGGAGGCCAAGTGAACCTATACTTGGCCACAGAGTGTTAAACATAGCTCTGCATCTTCATGCATAGCAGCCCCTGTGTTTCATCCATGATGAAGGAGAAAATCCATTTTTGGATCTTTTTTTGGGTCAGTGGTGTGCAGGATGTGTAAGAGCACAGAAGAACGGAAGACATGCATCAGGTACTCAATACCCATGGCACTCTGAATCTAGCACCTGTGGCTTGTAACATGTCACAAAAATGCTTGGTACTATCTTGGTCCACTGGTTCTATATGGCACTATAAGTGTGTTGTATAGATCTTACTTTAGGGCTAATATTTAAATATAGTGCCAGATAGTACCAGTGCACCAAGATAGTGCTGTTCATTTTTGTGACATGATACAAGCTACAGGAGCTAGATTCAGAGTGCCATGGGTATTGAGTACCAGATGCATATCTTCAATCTGCTTGTGCTCTAACACATCCTGCACAACATTGATCCAAAAAAAAGGTCAAAAAATGGATTTTCTCCAACACATGGGGTGAAACACCGGGGCTGCTTTGCATGAAGATGCAGAGCTATGTTTCACACTCTGTGGCCAGGTAGAGGCTCAATTGGCCTCTCTGGCACACTATGGCATCACTTGGCACTCATGGCTCAATGTTTTATACTTTTACATGGTCTTGGCATTACACACACACAGAATAAGATAAGGAAGGTCCCAAGAACATGTGTGCAAAGTTTGGGGCTGTTTGGACAACTTTAAGAATTTTCATGTTCTGGGTACCTGGTATTTTGGTGAAAATATTCCAAGTCCCAACAAGGAATTTGGTTGGTATTCTCTAGGATAAGAAGGTAATGATTCAAGTGACTAAGTTAGGTGAATATTTAGGTGGAAATACAAATTTTTACAACACTTCCACTCAGCTAAATGTTCATACTGACTAGTCCTAATTTTGACCTAAGATATTCAAACTTGTCTCTAGCTAATGGTTTGGTAAATATGTCTGCAGTCATTTCATCTGTAGGACAGTAAAGTAAGCTAACTAAGTTATTCTCTATAGCTTCACATATGAAATAATCTCTAATATCTATGTGCTTAGTTCTAGCATTAAAAGTTGGATTTTGACCTAATTGTGTACATCCTTGATTATCTTGAAATAAAGTAATAGGCATCTTTGGACATAGGCCTAAATCTGTAAAAAGTTTTCTTAACCACATTGCTTCTTTTCTAGTTTCACAGGCTGCCATATACTCTGCTTCTGTGGTGGAAAGTGCTACAGTTGGTTGCTTTCTTGAATTCCTTGAAATTGCTCCTTTACAGTAAAGAAAGGTGTATCCTATGGTGGATCTTCTGTCTTCAAGATTTTGTCCCCAATCAGCATCAGAGTATCCCACAAGATCCTGTTCTGAGTCCTTATAAGTGTATCTTAAGCATATATCAGCAGTTCCTTTTAGGTATCTAAAAATCCACTTAACTGCTGCAATTGATCAGATCCATAGTTCTGATTATGTTTGCTGACAACTCCCACTGAATATGAGATATCTGGACGTGTTCCTAGCATGATATACATCAGACTGCTGACCATAGATTGATAAGGAAAGTCAGGGCTTTCAGATGGCACCAAGCTCTCTTGATTTGGTTGAGTTTTAACCAAATTAAGGTTTGTCTCCATTGGGGTAGCTACCAGTTTACAGTCTTCCATTTGGTGCTTCTTTAGTATATGTTGAATATACTTGGATTGGCTTAGGGTAATAGTCTGGGTACTTCTGTCTATGGAGAACTTAATCTCTAAGTAGTAACTAAGTTCTCCTAGATCGGACATCTTGAACTCCTTAGATAGGCTGGATTTAGTCTCTTCCAATGTTTCTAGGTTATAGGTGGCTATAATAAGATCACCCACATATAGAGCTAATAGAACTGGATTTGCTCTATCTGACCTATAGGGTATGCTATAGTCAACATTACTCCTTCTGAAACTTGGATATTTCAAATAGGAATATATCTTGCAACTCCAGGCTCTTGGTGATTGTTTGAAACCATATAGTGTGTTTTTAAGCTTGCAGACCAAATGGGGGTTAACTTGGTCAACAAACCCATCAGGCTGGTCCATATACACGTCCTCATCAAGTTCTCCATTCAAAAATGCAGTTTTTACATCCATTTGATGAATAAAAAACTTATATTTGGCTGCAATACGCAATATAATGTTGTAAGAGTCTTGGAGATATTGGAAGTGATTTGAGGGGACAAGTAGATTAGACTTGTTCTGTTTGATAGTGCCACATTGAGGCATGAGTGCCAAATGATGCCATAGTGTGCCAGAGAGGCCAAGTGAGCCTCTACCTGGCCACAGTGTGTGAAACATAGCTCTGCATCTTCATGCAAAGCAGCCCCTGTGTTTCACCCATTGTGCTGGAGAAAATCCATTTTTTGCCCTTTTTTTTTGGATCAATGTTGTGCAGGATGTGTTAGAGCACAAGCAGATTGAACATATGCATCTGGTACTCAATACCAATGGTACTCTGAATCTAGCTCCTGTAGCTTGTATCATGTCACAAAAATGAACGGCACTATCTTGGTGCACTGGTACTATCTGGCACTATATTTAAATATTAGCCCTAAAGTAAGATCTGTACAAAGCACTTATAGTGCCAGATAGTACCAGTGGACCAAGATAGTGCCATTCATTTTTGTGACATGATCCAAGCTACAGGAGCTAGACTCAGAGTGCCATGGGTATCAAGTACCAGATGCATATCTTCAGTTCTGCTGTGCTCTGACACATCCTGAGCTACATTGATCCACAAAAAAAGGTCAAAAAATGGATTTTCTCCTGCGCAATGGGTGAAACACAGGGGCTGCTTTACATAAAGATGCAGAGCAATGTTTCACACTCTGTGGCCAAGTATAGGCTCACTTTACCTCTCTGGCATACTATGGCATCATTTGGCACTCATGGCTCAATGTGGCACTATCCAACGGAACAAGTCTATTATGTGGCTTTCACTTAATGATTTATTGAATGAAAAAGTAGTATTTATACTTTTACCTGGTCTTGGCATTACAAACACGTAGAATAGGTTAAGGAAGGCCCCAAGAACATGTGTGAAAAGTTTGGGGCTGTGTGGACAACTTTGAGAATTTTCATGTTCTGGGTACCTGGTATTTTGGTTAAAATATTCCAAGTAAATCCCACAAGGAATTTGGTCAGTGTTCACTAGGATTTGAGGGTGATGATCTAAGTGACTAAGCTAGGTGAATATTTAGGTGGAATTACAAATTTTTTTAACATATCAATCTGATGGAATTAAACTTGGCTACCAGTGCAAAGGTCTCAGTATAGTCAAGTCCTTTTGTTTGGGAATATCCTTTGGCCACAAGTCATGCTTTGTATCTGTCATTTGTACCATCAGCCTTGTATTTTGTCTTGAAGACCCATCTGCATCCAATTGATTTTTGGTTGATTGGTAGTTTGACTGAGTCCCAAGTTTGGTTTTCCACCAGGGCTTGATATTCCTCAGTCATTGCAGATCTCCAAAACTTTGTCAGAGGGCTATTTAGGGCCTCTTTTACAGTCTGGGGTTCATCAATATGGACTGAATAGGCATAGGCTAAGTTTGTACCCTCATTGATATAGTAATTTGGGCTATTTCTTGTCCAATTGAATCCCCAGGCATTTGATACTGAATGATCACTTCTGGGATATTCCTGGGCACTGATTCTGGCTAAATCATGGTTTTAGAGTCCTCTGGAGTGAAAAAATTTTTATTGTTTTGCTCTGATTCAATCCGGACAATTGGTGGATTGGAGATCAGATTATTGTCATTGTCTGATGCCATTTTTTGTGAAAATTTTGGATTTTCATCAAAGAGCACATCCCTGAACTTGATTAGCTTCTTTGTTTCAGTATTGTAGAGTCTGTATGCTTTACTCTCATTGCAGTAGCCCAAAAATATGCATTTTATACTTTTTGGCTCAAATTTGACTGTTCCCAGGCAGTTTCTTGGCATATGCTGTACACCTAAGTATTTTTAGATGTTCTGCACTTGGTCTGTATCCATACCATGCTTCAAATGGAGTAGAATCACAAAGTATTCTGTTATAGCACCTATTTTCAAGGTTTACAGCAGTGGCAACCAATTCCGCCCAAAAATCATAGGATAATTTTTGATCATGGATCATAGATTTGGCCATATCAATTATTGATCTGTTTGCACGTTCTGCTACTCCATTTTTCTGTGTGGAGTATGGTACAGTAGTCTCTTGCTGTTTCCCATAAATTTGCAGAAGTGGATCAGGAGTTTTGAGGTATATTCTCCATCATTGTCAGAGTATATTTCCATGATTTTTTCACCAGTTTCTCTCTCCACCATGGCTTTGAACTCCCTGAGCTTAGACAGAGCTTCTTCCTCTCTCTCCATGCAGTAGACCCATGTGTATCTTGTGTAATCATCAACAAAGATGCTTGAATACTTCATCCCACCAAAGGACAAATCTTGCATAGGTCCCCTCAGATCTGGGTGAATTAGATCTAATTTTTTCTTAGTTTTGATCAGCCCAGAGCTCTTGAACAGTTGTCTGGCTTGTTTCCCATATATGCAGGCTTCACAGTGCTCCAAATTTGCTGGGGGATCAATTTTTACTCCAGAAATTAGCTGTTTTCTGATCATTTTGCGCAAATAATTAAAATGGATGTGCTCAATTCTCCTGTGCCAAAGCATTGGTGTTTCTTCATTTAAATTACTTATACTGGCTTCCAAATATGCAGGAATATAACTCAGCTTGTATAGATTCTGATCTCTGATACCCAAAGCAATATGGGCACCATTTTGATCAGTAATCTTGCATCCAGAATTGTCAAATCTGAAACTGAGTCCTTCTGTAGTGGCCTTGCTTACAGATAGTAGGTTCTTGGCTATTGCTTGTACATAGAGTACTTCTTTGAATGTCAGTGTATGGCTTCCTTCACTGCCTCTTAGATTTACTTGGATAGCTCCTTCTCCCACTGCATCAAGTGTTCTATTGTCACCCATGGAAACCTTCTTAATTGGAATTTCTGGATATTGGGTAAAAAGCTCTTTTTGGTGTGTTAAGTGTTGCAATGCTCTAGAGTCAATGAGCCATGTCTAAGAATCTTTGTTTGTGGTCATATTTAGTGCAGATATGAATAGTCTATCTTCAGTTGTTGCAGCATTTCCATATTCAGGCTTCTTTTGCTGATTATCTTTCTTTTTGGGACACCAGTGTGATGTGTCCTTTCCTTTTGCAGTAGTTACAAAGCAGGTTGCTGTTGCCTTTGCAGGGTCTTGAATACCTCTTTTGTTGGTTATCATTGCTTATTAAAGCACTTTCTTCTTCCTTCTTATTTGCGCTTGATTTTCTTAATTCTTTATCCAGGAGCCTTCTGTGTATGTAATTTAAGGGCAAATCCTCAGTTCTGGACTCTAGGGCTGATACAAGGCCCTGAAACCTGTCTGTCAGGCTATTCAGGATGGTAACTATCACATCCTCATCAGTAGTAGGTACGCCCACAGATTCCATCTCATCTACCAGCAGGGTAATTCTGTCAATTGGATTTTTCATTTCTTCTCCTGGCAGCATCTTTGTAGTGAAGAATTTTTGTCTCAGATACATTTTCTTAGCAGCTGAACATGACTGGTAGGTGTCTTCTAATGCTTTCAGGCATTCATTGCTGTTTTTGCATTTGAGTATTGAATTAGCAATTTGTTCTTAACATTAAGGCAAAGGTAGTTAAATGCACTTTGTTCTTTCTTCTGGAACTTCAAGGCTTCCTCTTCCATGCTTTTAGGAGGGCATTCTTCTCCAATGGTATTATCCCAAAGGCCTCTTTCTTGTAGCAGCATCTTCATCTTCACCTTCCACACTTGGTAGTTAGAATCATCCAGCTTTTCAGCAGAGAGATAAATTCCAGTAATAGCAGTAGTAGACTTTGCAGAGAGTGACAGCTTGGGGCTCATAGCCTGTTGTAAGAGTCTGGGAGATATTGGAAGTGACTGGGAGTACAAGTAGATTATGTGGTTTCACTTGATGATTTATTGAATGTAAAAGTAGTATTTTTACTTTTACCTGGGCTTGGCATAACAAGCACATAGAATAGGTTAAGGAAGGTCCCAAGAATATGTGTGCAAAGTTTGGGGCTGTTTGGACAACTTTGAGAATTTTCATGTTCTGGGTAGCTGGTACTTTGGTGAGAATATTGCAAGTAAATCCAAACAAGGAATTTGATCAGTATTCTCTAGGATATGAAGGTATTGATCTAGGTCACTAAGTTAGGTGAATATTTAGGTGGAAATACAGATTTTTACAACAAAAACCACATAATCTACTTGTCCTTACAATCGCTTCCAATATCTCCCAGACTCTTACAACAGGCTATGAGCCCCAAGCTGACACTTTCTGCACTGTCTACTGTTGCTATTACTGGAATTTTTCCCTCTGCTGAAAAGTTGGATGGATCTAACTATCAAGTGTGGAAGGTGAAGATGAAGATGCTGCTACAAGAAAGAGGCCTTTGGGATATTGTCATGGGAGAAGAATGCCCTCCTAAAAATGTGGGAGAGGAAGCCTTAAGGTACTAGAAGAAAGAACAAAGTTCCTTTAACTGCATTTGCCTTCATGTCAAGGACAAATTGCTAATTCAATGCCAAGAGCAAAAATGGCAAAGAATGCCTGGAAGGCATTAGAAGACACCTACCAGTCATGTTCAGCGGCTAAGAAAATGTATCTGAGACAAAAATTCTTCACTAGAAAGATGCTGCCAGGAGAAGAAATGAATAATTTAATTTACAAAATTACCCTGCTGGTAGATGAAGTGGAATCTGTGGGCATACCAACTACTGATGCACATGTGATAGTTACCATCTTGAATAGCCTGACAGACAAGTTCCCGGGCCTTTTATCATCCATAGAGTCCAGAACTGAGGATTTGACCTTAAATTACATATATGGAAGGCTCCTTAACAAAGAATTAAGAAAACCAAGCGCCAATAAGAAGGAATAAGCAAATGCTTTAATAAGCAATGATTACCAACAAAGGAGGTACCCAAGACCCTACAAAGGCAAAAGCAACCTGTTCTGCAACTACCTCAAAAGGAAAGGACATACATCAAACTGGTGTCTCAAAATGAGAGATAATCAGCTAAAGAAGCCTGAATATGGAAATGCTGCAACAACTGAAGATAGACTATTCATATCTGCACTGAATATGGCCACAAACAAGAATTCTAAGATGTGCTATATTAACTATGGAGCATCTCAACACTTTACACACCTAAAAGAGCTTTTTACCCAATATCTAGAAATTCCAATTAAGAAGGTTTCCATGGGTGACAATAGAACACTTGATGCAGTGGGAGAAGGAGCTATCCAAGTAAATCTAAGAGGCAGTGAAGGAAGCCATACACTGACCTTTGAAGTAGTACTCTATGTACAAGCAATAGCCAAGAACCTACAATCTGTAAGCAAGGCCACTGCAGAAGGACTCAGTTTCAGCTTTGACAATTCTGGATGCAAGATCACTGATCAAAATGGTGCCCATATTGCATTGGGTATAAGAGATCAGAATCTATACAAATTGACTTATATTCCATCATATTTGGAAGCAAATATAGATAGCTGAAATGAAGAAACACCAATGCTTTGGGACAGGAGATTTGGGCACATCAATTCTGATTATTTGCGCAAAATGATCAAAGAACAACTAATTTCTGGAGCAAAAATTGCTCCCCCAGCTAGTTTGGAGTAATGTGAAGCCTGTATATATGGGAAACAAGCCAGAATACTGTTCAAGTGCTCTGGGCTGATCAGAACTAAGAAAAATTAGATCACTCAGATCTGTGGGGACCTATGCAAAATTTGTCCTTTGGTGGGATGTGGTATTCAAGCACCTTTATTGATGATTATACAAGATACACATGGGTCTACTTCATGGACAGAAGGGAAGAAGCTCTGTCTAAGCTCAGGGAGCTCAAAGCCATGGTGGAGAGAGAAACTGGTGAAAAAATAAAGGAAATTTGCTCTGACAATGGTGGAGAATATACCTCAAGACTCTTCATCCACTTCTGCAAATTCATGGGATAAAGCAAAACACTACTATACCATACTCCACACAGCAAAATGGAGTAGCAGAATGTGCTAACAGATCAATAATTGATATGGCAAAATCTATGATCCATGATAAAAAATTATCCGATGAATTTTGGGCAGAATCAGTTGCCACTGCTGTAAACCTTGAAAATAGGTGCTATAACAGAATACTTTGTGATTCTACTCCATTTGAAGCATGGGATGGAAACAGACCAAGTGCAGAACATCTAAGAATATTTGTTTGTACAGCATATGCCAAAAATCTGCCCAGAAAGCACTCAAAACTTGAGCCAAAAAGTGAAAAATGCATATTTTTGTGCCAATGCAATGAGAGTAAAGCATACAGACTCTAAAATACCCAAGCAAAGATGCTTATCAAGTCCAAGGATGTGTTGTTTGATGAAAATTTAAAATATTCTCAAAAAACGACATCAGTTGATGATAAAGATTTGATCTTAAGTCCACCAATTGTCAGGATTGAATCAGAGCAAAACAATGGAAAATTTTTCACTCCAGAGGACTCTACACCCTTGGCTCATCCAGAATCAGTGCCCAGGAATATCCCAGAAGTGATCATTCAGTATCAAATGCCTGGAGATCCAATTGGACAAGAAATAGCCCAAATTACTATATCACTGAGGGTACAAACTTAGCCTATGCCTATTCAGTCCATATTGATGAGCCCCAGACCCTAAAAGTGGCCCTAAATAGCCCTCAGACAAAGTTTTGGAGATCTGCTATAACTGAGGTATATCAGACCCTGATGGAAAATCAAACTTGGGGCATGGTCAAATTACCAATCAGCCAAAAATCAATTTGATGCAGATGGGTCTTTAAGACAAAATACAAGGCTGATGGTACAATTGAAAGATACAAAGCATGACTTATGGCCAAAAAATACTCTCAAACAAAAGGACATGACTATACTGAGATCTTTGCACCGGTAGCCAAGTTTATTTCTATCAGATCAATATTGGCTATTGTTATGAATAGACACAAGGCAGGAGGAAAAGCTAGGCCCAGCAGGAAAGGACTTAGGTGTGGACCATCAAGGCAAGGCTGTTTATTCAAGACCTGTGTTTATCAGACTGAGGAATACTTAAGGGGGGATAGGACTATATATACTTTTTGGCAATATGGATGCAAACAGATATTGGCTAATACTGATGGGGTTCTGGGGTGAGGCACAGCAGCAGTGCTGGGTATAATAATGTAGAAGGCAAGGCACTGTGACAGGATGGGTAAATGGATTGGGTCACTGGATCATATGACCTGGTATTTCCATATATGGTACTGGACTATGAAAAATACAATGGGAAGCTTCAATGGAATGTTCCATTGTGTAACAATGGTTTGGAATGGTCAGAAACTTTCTGGAAGGTGGTAGAAGGTTCCAGAAGGAATCTCTTAGAAATTGAGCTAGGAAGCTGAAACTTGGCATGGGTGTTCATGGTTGTCATGAGATCTTGGCTCTATTCTCCTCTTCCAGGCAAAGCTCTGTTTCCCGGTGTGGTGGTGTATAAGTCCAGAGGGCAAAATACGGCTAACACTTCTCAAGTGTGAATGTGTGTGGGGTGTTCACTGGGTGCAATAACCTCTGGCAAAAGCTTGCTAGGAATACTGGGTCTTTTGTCTAATCTAATGTGATGGGGGATAAAGCCTCAAGCTGGTCAAGGGAAAACTATTGAACTACAATCCCCAACTTAGTTGGCGTCTTAACAAAAGTTTATAATGGCTTTGATGTCATTTGAGATGACAATGTACTAAAGCTTCCAAAGTCAAAACAACTGTAAACTCCACCAACAGGGACTTGATAAGAATGCAGCTTTGACCAATAGTTACAAAGACTGAAAAGTATCTTTGCCTGTACAAGAACAAACTTGGGAAAACAAACAAATATAATAAAATATACCTACTCTGAGTATTCCTCACAAGTAGTGCCTCCAAGGTCAGTTGGCTGTCAGCACGGTTTCCTGGGAGTGTCGTCAGGTCTGAGTCAGAAAATAGTGGTAATAGGTAGCGGTGATCTCACTAATCAATAAGTCGGAATATTGGAAGAGGGATGATTTATTTTAAGGGATAGCCTCCCTTATATACTTTTTTGCTGCTCAAATTCTTGCTAGAAAATAGACTTGTTCCGTTGGATAGTGCCACATAGTGCCAGCCGGTTTATAGTGCCGGATCAATCTGGCACTCTACGGCACCATCTGGCACTATAATTTCTACCATGATGCCAGTGGTATGATACAGTTACTGGTAATTTTACTCAATCTTACTTATGTTGCTCAGAATAGTGCTTTCCTTGCTTTATTTACTCTTCATAATGCTCCAGACAGATTTCTCTCAGTGGATGTCTTCTTGTATGAACATACTGTGCATTGATAAGTATCTTAACTACTTTACCTATTCTGCTGTTTTCTCCTATATATGACTTTCCTCTGCATTTACCTGCCAATATGCTGAATCTCTTCAGATATCCAAATGTGTGCTCTACCCTTACTCTGAAATGATTAAATATCTCATTGTAGAGCTTCTGCTTCCTGCTAAGCACACCATTCCTTGGCTTCCTATAAGCTGTAATACATCCTAATCTCTGACAATCCTCTCCTATATAGGCCAAGTCAGCCATACATTTCTCCCCTCTACTGAATTCAGGATGATTCTCTACCCAGAGTGCTTTGTCATGCCTACTTCCAGCAAATGGCCCACTAAACCAGATGATGTTACCCTCAATGTCAGACAGTGCTTGAAACTTCACACAGTGTGCCTTGTACTTGCCAGAATAAAAGTGCCTCTGCCCTCTAGAAGGTCTGTTAATCCTCACTGGGAAGGTATCCAAAATACTCCTGATATGGAACCTGTTGCTGAACACTCTGGGATATGGAAGTCTATTGGAGCTTCTGAACCTAGTATTCCAAGCTTGCTCTAAGTCATTCATACCCTCTGCAAGGTGGTTCTCCATTGCTGTCAGCTGGGAATGAAAGCTTCTAGGACTTTTGTTGCCATGGATGGTGGGATGAAACCTTGTAGGGCAATAGTTCTTGTAATAGCAGAAAAGCTTAACAAGAGATCTCCTTGAGTAGATTGGGGTTGATGGTCCACAGTACTTGGAATAGATCTCCTCCAGTGTGTCAAAAGGAAATCCAGTGGTAGTGATGGGATTGATGAGAAAAGACCATTCAGATGAGTAAGTCATATTAAAATTGATGGATGATTGTATGGAGGCGGTATGAATCGATTCGGCGCGATCTGCAATATTTATCTGATTTTTTACACATTATGGTTAAATCTCCATCAATTGCCATGTATCCCATCATTATGTCGCAAAAATCATCCGCAAACAATGCCTTGGTACTTTTATTGATGCTTTAATCATAGGTCTATAATCAAAAAGGAAATCTGCGATTGATGTGATCTGATCCGTGTCAACGCGATCCAAGATGCATCATGCATAATATATGGAAAATTCAACAATCACATTAGTTTTCATATATATTTCATATAAGACCAGGTTGATGCCAATATACTGCTGTATAAGTATCCAAATCCGTTGCTATGGTCCCCATACCAAGCCTCAACTCATCTTTAGTACAACCCAGACAAAACCCATCCCCCAGCTCACAAGCGCGGTCCGGACCGGAAAAGTTGATGTCGGATCCGTTCGAGTTCTTGCCAAATGATTTTAGTATGGCCCAAGTGTCTATGATGAGCCTTCATACAGATATTTGGGCACTACTGATTAATCTAGCAGAAATAGATACCTCAGAGAGTCGACAAAGATGGAAGAATTTGAGTAGAAAGCTGTGGCATGAGTTCTACATCAAGATGCCAGCCTATGTATGTAAAAAGATATATAACAAGACAAGTATTGAAATCAAGAATGAGCTGAGAGCGAGGGGATTTGACGAGGAAGCCGCGCGGGAACAATTTTGCGCGCAATTTGCACAGTACGGGCCGGACACGTCCGTTCTTGCCTCAACTTTGTGAACCAAAGAGATTTTGAATGAGTTTTTGCCTCAAATGACTAATGTACTACGTGATATATTAGTAGAGCTAAGTGGCTTCCGAGAGCAATATACACAGGACTCATCCAGGCAACAGCTCCAAAGTATCAGACAGAGGGTAAGTGAATACCTTGAGGAATCAGATGGTGAGCTTCAGGAGGAAGAATACAGACCGCAAGCAACATTGTCCAGATTGCGCCAGCACGCCTCGCTGGATTCCCTACCATCTCTTGCAACCACAGCACGCCGGCGCACATCAGTCCAGAGTACGCCAACACCCTTTACCAGAACGCCCTGCGTCAAGTCAATGCGCATTGAGTCAACGCGCGTCGGGTCAACGCACACGCTTCAGAGCAAAACTACCAGAACTCGCCAAACTGCTCATTTAGACACAAGTCCATTGGAGCGGACCAAGTTGCGTCAACATACGGCATCACATTGAACTCAGCCAAGGGCCATCTCAACGCGTCAAGGCGCGCCTGCGCGTGCCGTTTTGCCTGACCATCAGCAAGTTACTTCTGGTGAACTGACTGATGATGACCAACATGAAGTGACTCAACCACCGGAGCCCTTGGCAAGTAAAAGAACGCGTCAGCGCGTGGCACTACAGGCCGGTTCAGTTGGTTCAGTTGGTTTAGTCGGAGCAATTCAGCACGGCCAAGCTGCAGCATCGCACTCATCAACTAGGAGGCAAAATACTGACTACAAATACACAAGTAGCCAAGATGATAGTCAGCCAGGAAGTAGTATAGGTGTGCAAAGTGAGTCACTACCAAATGCTTCAGTAGTAATCCCTGTGAGAAAAAAACCCAGGAGAAGATGATGCGATCGCTTTGAATTGCTCACATTTGTAATGATCCCGACAACCCTTTTTTTTTGCGATCCGAATCAAGCCATTGCAAATCAGTGATCATCAAATTTTTGATATAAGTAATATCAAGGTTGTCTCACATTTGAGACAGAACCCCTATAAATAAACACCCTGCATATATATACGTCATCTGTAATACCAGTGCAGCTATTGGATCTGTTTTGCACCTACACAATCGCTTGCGTGCTAGCTATGACACCTTGCTCAATCACTAGGATCAGGGATTTACTTGCTCAATGGGCAAAATGGGATATTTGATGGCGAATCAGGTAGCTTTTTCAGTAGTCAATGAGCCAATTGGGGGCTGCCAGCTTCAGGATACTTTTGGACCAATTAACCACTGAGATACCGTCCAATTGGAGTGAGGGTAACCAAAATGGTAAGTATCAGTATAGTTTATAGTGTGATACATATTTATTTCCATTTACATTAAAGAAACATATCCAAATACCGGATTTTACCTGCCATTATAGCGGTATCCGATCGCGCACGTGATGCGAGCATTACAAGTTGGCGCGATCATCCGCGCCAACCTCATTGTGTCAGATTGTGCCATAGTGTGCAAGATCGTCCCGCATAGTGCGAAATCGTCCAAGAACAATCCTGCCTTCTGGTAGCTATAACATCGCGCCCGATCATTCTTAGCAACCGCGGATTGCGCCGCGCGCCCTGGCACGGTACGATGGAACAAGTCTAATACTTTCCGGAAGTTTCCAGAAGGTAGTAGACAACCAATCATGTCTTTGTGTACTAAAAATAGCGCAAATTCATGGCGGATTGTTCCATGAGACATAGTAGCACCTAGCCAATCAGGTAGTGGTAATATGAAACCTCTGTGTCATGTGGTTGCCTCTTATGGTAGTGAGATGGGGGGTTATGAAACCAAGATGGTCACGTGACATGGGCACTGTTGGGGTACTTGCCTTATAAGGTAACTATCTTATCTTGGCATCTTGGCAAGGAATAAGAATAGCTTGTGCATTGGGTTAATAGTGACAAATAGTTTGTCAGGTTGCATAGTAATTATCACATAGACAAAAATAGGAAATATTGCAAATTTGGGATGATAATAATATAGGTGGGGTAATCCTTTTTAGGGAAGTGAACGCATAAGAATGAGCACATCTGCCTGTGGGTGTCACTGTGACCCCACTACACCGGTGGGGCAGGTTTTGTAGGATATTGCTGGTGGAACTGGGTAACTAGTTCTTGACAATTAGAGAGATTAGTAGCTGGTTCCCATGTTTGGTCACTTGGACCATAACCAATCCAGTCTACTAAGTAGTACAGCTTTGACCAGATATACTTGGAGTCTAGAATCTGTTTAACTTCAAATTCTTGATGTTGGTCAACCTGGATGGCTTAGGGCTTTGCTTCTTGCTGATTTGGTAAGGTGTTCCTACAATACAGTGTGGTGGTGTATAGGTCCAAGGGAGAGATACGTCCAACACTTCTCAAGTGTTTTGTGTGTGGGGTGCTCACTGGGTGCAATAATCTCTGGCAAAAGCTTGCTAGGAATACTTGGGTTCTGTCTCTAATCTAATGCAAAGGGGAATAAAGCCACAAGCTTGTCAAGGGAAAACTATTGAGCTACAATCCCCAACTTAGTTGGTGTCTTAACAAAAGTATGTGCTGGGTTCAGCATTGTTTGAGATGACAATGTACTAAAGCTTCCAAAGTCAAAACAACTGTAAACTCCACCAGCAGGGACTTGATAAGAATGCAGCTGTGGTCAATAGCTACAAAGACAGAAAAGTATCTTTGCCTGTACAAGAACAAGCTTGGGAAAGAATCAAATATAATAAAAGATACCTACTCTGAGTATTCCTCACAAGTAGTGCCTCCAAGGTCAGTTGGCTGTCAGCGCGGTTTCCTGGGAGTGTCCTGTGGTCTGGGGTTGGAAGTTCAGGTAGCAGCAGGTAGCAGTGATCACACTAATCAGCAAGTTGGTATATTGATAAAAGGGATGATGATTTATTGTTGAGGGATAGCCTCCCTTATATACTTTTCTCACTGGCCAAGTGATTACTAATCATGGTATTCCAGAAGGTTCTGGATAGCAATAGAAATCTTAATGACATCAGAATAACCTAAGAATGTTCCAAGTAGGTACTAGAAGGTTCTAAGAGGCACAGCACATCCAACCAATCAGAAATTTGTATTCTGAAACCTGTGTAGCAAAGGGATACCATATATGGTATGGAAATGGTAGGGATGGTGACACGGGTTGATCATATGTCATGGGTACTGGCGCAAGTACTTGCCTAATATATAAGCACTTATAGCTAGTAATCTTACATAGAGTGAGGGGTAACTTATGCAATAAGGTAAGCAGGTGTGATAGTCAACCCGCTTATGGGATAGTACTGATTGGGTAAGACAAATGGCATAAAACTAAAATAAGTTTAGTAGAGATATAGGGAAGTAGAATATAAGGGAATGAGTACATCTGTCAGTGGGTGTCACTGTCACCCCACTACAATGGCTCCAGGAGGGACACATGGAAAGTATCATGGATTTTCATACTTGCTGGTAACTGTAGCTGATATACTATAGGGCTAAGCTTCTTGATTTTGCAGGGGCCAAGTATCTTGAAATCCAATTTGTCACAAGGGCGGTTGGTGCTGATGTTTCTTCTGAGCAACCATACAGAATCTCCTTCATTAAGATCAGGGCTGGGATGCTGTTTTAGAGTAGCAAATTTCTTGTAGCTTTCCTGAGCTAGGAATAGCTCTTCCTTAAGGGTATTCTGGATGTCCTGGATTACTAGGGCATGTTCAGCTGCATGTGGGCTCATTGGGTTTGTTGGAATCTGGATATCAAACTGAGGGTGGAGTTCATAGTTTGCGTAGAATGGTGCAAAACCAGTTGCACTATGGCTTGAGTTATTGTAGGCAAACTCAGCAACAGGGAGTAGATCAACCCAATTGTCTTGCTGGTAATTGATATAGCACCGGAGGTATTGCTCTAGAATCTGGTTGATTCTTTCAGTCTGGCCATCAGATTGAGGATGGAAGGCAGTGGAGAATTTGACTTGAACACCAAGGTATTGCATGAAGTGTTTCCAAAACTTGGACACAAACTGTGGGCCTCTATCTGACACAATATCACTGGGGATACCATGAGGGCGGAAAATATTCTTGAGGACTAACACAGCGGTTTCTTTTGCATCAGTGTTCTTACAGCAAGGGATAAAGTGAGCCATCTTGGTCAGCCAGTCGGCCACTACAAGTATAGCATTGAAGCCACAGGACTCAGGGAGGTCAGTAATGAAGTCAATAGATATAGATCTCCATTGGTGTTCTGGGATAGGCAAGGGCTGAAGAAGTCCATAGGGCTGGTGTCTGGCTGGTTTTGCATGGTTGTAAATATCACAAGTCAGAATGCACTCTTTGATAAGAGTTATCATTCTAGGCCACCAGAAATCTCTTTTGATAGCATTCAAGGTTTTGGCAGTACAAAGTGGCCTGCAGCCATTGAATCATGCCAAGACTTAATGATGTCTAGCTGGGTGGCAGGGTCTGGGACATAAAGCTGCTGCTTGTGATAGATGAGGTTGTATACCAAATGCAGGTTCTGGATGTTTGGGAACTTGGGAGGGGGCCCAACTGGGGATTCCAGATATTTCTTGATGGTGCTGGAAGTCATATCAGAGGCTTGGGATTCTGATATCTTTACTAGGAATGAAGGGGTGACAAAACTAGGGGATTGGGTGGCAAGAATCTCAAAATGTTTCTTGCTCAGCAATGTGTGTTCTATTTGCCAACAGGCATCATCTCCCTCTTCCAGGGCATATTCTTTTTTTCTGGACAGGGCATCAGGCTTTCCTTGCTTTGCACCAGGTCTATAGGTGATAGTAAAGTCAAAGCTGGACAGGAAGAGTGACCATCTGGCTTGTCTCTGGTTTAGTACTTTGGAAGTTGCAAAGTACTTGAGGTTCTTTTGGTCACAGAAGACTTTGATTTTGTGTTTTGCACCATCCAGGTTGTGTCTCCATTGCTCAAAGGCCACAATGATGGCAAGCAACTCCTTATCATAGATATCATAGTTGATCTCTGCAGGGGAAAACTTCCAAGAGTAGAATGCAATGGGGTGTAACACATTGTCTTCATCATACTGGGAGAGTATGGCACCAAGGGCATAATCAGAAGCATCAGTCTCCACCATGAATTGCTTCTGAAGGTCAGGGTGGGCAAGCAGGGGGGCCTTCAGGAAAGATTTTTTGAGTTGGTTGAATGAGGTGGATTGCTCCTCATTCCAGGCAAAAGGTGTGTTCTTCTGGGTAAGCTTTGTCAGAGGGGTGACTATCTTGGAGTTGTTGGCTATGAACCTGCAATAGAAATTGGCAAATCCCAGGAAGGATTGTACTTCCTTGACTGAGCTTGGAGTTTTCCAGGATTGGACTGAGTCAACTTTCTTTGGGTCCATTCTTGTTCCCTCAGGGCTGATGTGGTAACCAAGAAATTCCACTTCTTTCTGGTCAAATTCACACTTCTCTAGCTTGGAATAGAGACCAGCAGAGTCTAGTTTTCTCAATACTTTCTTGACATGTTCATCATGTTCATCTTGGCTCTTGGAGTATATGCGAATATCATCAAGGTAGATTACCACTAACTGGTCAAGGTATTCACAGAATCTGTCATTCATGAGGTGTTGAAACACAGCAGGGGCATTGGTGAGGCCAAGTGGCATTACTTTGTACTCAAAGTGACCATATCTTGTGCAAAAGGCAGTTTTCCATTCATCACCAGGCTTGATTCTGACAAGATTGTAAGCCCCTCTCAAGTCTATCTTGGTGAAGACTTGGGCAGCAGATAGCTGATCCTACAGTGCGTTGATCAGGGGCAGGGGGTAGTGGTTCTTGACTGTGATCTTATTCAAAGCATGGTAGTCCACACACATTCTGAGGGTGCCATCCTTCTTCTTGACAAAGAGGATTGGGGCTCCAGCAGGTGATTTGGAGTGCTGAATAAAGCCCTTCTGGAGGTTTTCTTGAATTTAACAATGGAGTTCTTTCAACTCCGGTGGGGAGAGGTTGTATATTGGGCCAGATGGAAGGACTTTTCCATCTTCAAGTTCAATAGGGCAGTCATAAGGCCAATGGTCAGGGAGGAGTTCTGCTTTCTTCTTGTCAAAGACATGGGCAAACTCTTGGTACTTGGCTGGTATAGTTGCTGAGGGGGCTCCTTCAGCTGGCAAGGTATCTTGGGCTGTTGAACTGTTGGCAACAGTCTTTTCACGGTTATCAGGGTCTGGAGATTTCATGGAATTGACTTGGTGGGATCTGGTGAGTGACAGGATCTTGGATTTCCAATCAATACTTGGATTGTGGTAGCTCAGCCATGAGCTTCCAAGCACAATAGGATAGTGTGGTGAGTGGATGATGTTGAAGGCAACTCTTTCTTGGTGAGCAGTACTGGACAGCTGGAGTAAGCATGTTTCATGGGTAATGGCACCAGAGGAGAGTGATCTTCCATCAATAACTTCTGCTTGGACTGGACAGGATTTCAAGGTAACAGGAAAAGAGTGCTTCTGGACAAAGGCTTGGTCAATGAAACAGGATGAAGCACTGGAATCAATCAGGGCTAGGACTGGGACAGGACTGGAGTCCGGGATCTGTATTTTGACAGGCATTCTCAAGGACTGGATAGATTTTGTGGCAAAGGAAGATTCTTGGATATGCTGGATTTGCATGGGTGGGTCCAGTTGCAGGCCTGTCAGTGCAACTGGACATTGGAGTTTCCCAACAGATCTGAATCAGGTAGGCTACTGGAGGACTGCATCCGCTTGAAGCTGGACTTCTTGTTGGGGCAGGACTTGGCAAAGTGACCTGGTCAGCCACAGTATAGACAGAGGTTGGCTTGTTGGCGTCTGGACTTTTCACTCTGTGATAGTTTCTTGTATTTGGCACTATCAATCAGCATAGGATCTACTGGAGTGGCTTGGGGAGCAGGAGGGGCTGAGACTGCAACAGGAATGTGTCTTCAATGGTTCTTTTGCTTCTTCTGGAATAGTCTGTTATCACACCGGATTGCTTGGTGCATAGCTTCAACCAATGTATCTGGATCTGGGAGTGTGAGTAGCAGATCACAAACTTCATCATTGAGGCCATCTTGGAACTGGCTTATCAAGGCTGCTTGACCCCAGGTGCTGAGGTCACTGGAGAGTTGTTAGAATTCTGAGGCATAGACTGATGCTGGTTTGTTCCTTGTTTGAGGGTCTTGATCTTGTTGGCAGCAGTTCTGGCTTGGTCGAGGTTACCAAATGTTAGCTCCATTTTAGTGAGAAAAGCTTGGTAGTCTCTGAGGAGGGGAGAGTTGGTCTCCACTAATGGAGAGAACCACTTGAGAGCTGTACCAGTAAGCAGGTTGGAGATGAAACCAACTTTGGCCTGGTCAGTGTTTATCAGACTGAGGGATACTTAAGGGGGGATAGGACTATATATACTTTTTGGCTATACTGATGCCAAGAGATATTAGCTAATACTAATGGGGTTATGGGGTGAGTCACAGTAGCAGTGCTGGGTATAATAATGTAGAAGGCAAGGCACTGAGACAGGATGGGGAAATGGATTAGATCACCTGATCCTGTGACTAAGTCATGTGACCTGGTACTTTCATATATGTTACTAGACTATGAAAAATACAATGGGAAGTTTTTATGGAATGTTCCATTGTGAAACAATGGTTTGGAATGGTCAGGAACTTTCTGGAAGGTGGTAGAAGGTTCCAGAAGGAATCTCTTAGAAATTGAGCTAGGAAGCTGAAACTTGGCATGGGTGTTCATGGTTGTCATGTGATCATGACAGCTATTGCAGCCAAATATAAGTTTTTTATTCATCAAATGGATGTAAAAACTACATTTTGGAATGGAGAACTTGATGTGGATATGTATATGGACCCGCCAGATGGGTTTGTTGACCAAGATAGCCCCCATTTGGTCCGCAAGCTTAAAAAGTCACTATATGGTCTCAAACAATCACCGAGAGCCTGGAATTGCAAGATTGATTCTTATTTGGAATCTTTGAGTTTCAAAAGGAGTAATGCTGACTATAGTATATACTAAAAGCCATATAGAGCAAATCCAGTTCTGTTAGCTCTATATGTGGATGATCTTATTATAGCCGCCAATAATCTAGCAACATTGGAAGAGACAAAATCCAGCCTGTCTAGGGAGTTCAAGATGTCAGATCTAGGAGAACTCAGTTATTGCTGAGGGATTAAGTTCTCTATTGACAGAAGTACCCAGACTATTACCCTATGCCAGTCCAAGTATATACAAGATATACTGAAGAAGTACCAAATGGAAGACTGTAAACCAGCAGCTACCCCAATGGAGACAAACCCTAACTTGGTCAAAACTCAACCTAATCAAGAGAGCTTGGTGCCATCTGAAAGCCCTGACTCTACTTATCAATCAATGGCCGGCAGTCTGATGTATATCATGCTTGGAACATGTCCAGATATCTCATATTCAGTGTGAGTGGTCAGCCAACATAATTAGAACTATGGATCTGATCATATTGCAGCAGTTAAGTGGAATTTCAGATACCTAAAAGGAACTGCTGATATCTGCTTAAGATACACCTATAAGGATTCAGAACAGGATCTTGTAGGATACTCTGATGCTGATTGGGGACAAAATTTGGAAGCCAGAAGATCCACCACAGGATACACCTTTCAATACTGTAAAGGAGCAATTTCATGGAATTCAAGAAAGCAACCAACTGTAGCACTTTCCACCACAGAGGCAGAGTACATGGCAGCCTGTGAGGCTACAAAAGAAGCAATGTGGTTAAGAAAGCTGTTTACAGATTTAGGCCTATGTCAAAAAATGCCTATTACTTTATTTCAAGATAATCCAGGATGTATACAGCTAGGTAAAAATTCAACTTTTCATGCCAGAACTAAGCACATAGATATTAGACATCATTTCATACGTGAAGCTATAGAGAATAACTTAGTTAGCTTAGTTTACTGTCCTACAGATGAAATGATTGCAGACATATTTACCAAACCATTAGCTAGAGACAAGTCTGAATATCATAGGTCAAAATTAGGACTAGTCAGTATGAACATTTAGCTGAGTGGGAGTGTTGTAAAAGTTTGTAATCCCACCTGAATATTCACCTAACTTAGTCACTTAGATCATTACCCTCAAATCCTAGAGAATACTGACCAAATTCCTTGTCGGGATTTACTTCGAATATTTTCACCAAAATACCAGGTACCCAGAACATGAAAATTCTCAAAGTTGTCCAAACAGCCCCAAACTTTGCACACATGTTTTTGGGAACTTCCTTAACCTATTCTACATGCTTGTAATGCCAAGAACATGTAAAAGTATAAATACCACTTTTACATTCAATAAATCATTAAGTGAAAACCACCTAATCTACTTGTCCTCCCAATCACTTCCAATATCTGCAAGACTCATACAACACTTTTTAGCATAGGGAGGAGTTCTAACAAACACAGTAGTAGACATTCCAGAGAGTGATGGCTTGGACCTTGTAGCCTGTGGTAAGTGTATGGAGATACTGGAAGTGATTGGGGGATCCAGTATCATATATGGTTACTACTCAATGATTCATTGAATGTAGAGTAGTGATGATTATTTTTCATGGTCTTGGGAGTACAAACATGTAGAATATTCCTGGAAAGGGCCCGAGAGCATTTGTGCCAGGTGTGGGGTAATTTGGACAAGTTCAAAAAATCCCACGGTCTGGGTACTGGATATTTTGGTGAAAATATTCCAGGGAAATCCCAACAAGGAGTTTGGTCAGGATTCTCGAACATTTGTAGGTAGTATGCTTCCGGGATCAGGGAGTGAGAAGGAAGGCTGCGAATCTTTCAGCAGCAATTTAGGAATCTTTAAGGTGAATGATTTTGCCCTACGGTCCATGCTCAGCTAAGCTCCCCAGACAACATCAGTCAGTGTGTAGAACAACCAGAGGGGCCAGCAGGCTCCATTCATGGCAAAAAAAATCTTGGATGATTGTAAACACCAGTGGATTGATTGATCTCCTACAGATGGTGAAATGCGATGAAATCTCACCAGGAATTTGTAAACAAAAAATCCGAATGGTAGCTTAGTTCAGGTACGGACCATCATCCCACCCATGTTTAGCACATCAGAGGGGGCAAAAATGTGGCCTGATTGTTCGCATGATGCGATGCAACTGTTCTGATCCATGGCAACCCTTATTGTCCATCCAACACTTCATAAAATCCGAAAGTAACTTCGGATTAGCTCCGATGGATAACCAGTGGAGCGGTAGAGCCAACATTCCCTAGGACCCCACCCCCGATTAGCAATATGTCGTGATTTTGCCCCGGGCTCAGGAAAGGGCGGGAAGACAATGGTAGGGTCTGTGGTGCTGTGGGTGTGGGTGTGGGTGGGATTCGCTCAACACCGAAGAAGTATTTTCGAGAATGGCGGCGGCCAGCAGGAGGAGTCCACCGACATTGTTGGCTGCCGGTGCTTTTCCGTTCACAATTCCCGTCACTTGAACCATTCCGACGCCATAAGGAGTGATCGTATGAGCATGTGTACGGATTCTAGAGCCCCAAAACATCCCACTAAATCCCTTCATTTATGCATGCCAATCATCCCTTTGGATTTCCTCATCGGTGCGCGGTTCAGTTCCGAGGCTAGCTAGCCATCGGTACTGCCGCACCCCAGGAGCAGCCCCAAATGGCTCTGTGGCAATCCAGGATGGTACTCATGCCCAACCACTTCTATCGCTCAAGGGGTTCCGTTCTTGCATGAACACGACGCATTCCCTCCAACCGGGCTGACAACAAACTTTTACATCTACGCAGCCACGGATTCCTCGATCCAGCGTAACGCACCTATCCGTTGGCCTTTGGTACTACCCTGGGCCTTCAACTTGCGAACAACATCTCCATAGGCACTTAGATGAGCTGAGCCCATGGGCCGGCTACGTTTCTTATCGAATTCAGTCCACTGAGGATCCATTCCACGTGGGAATCCGATTGGTGTGCAGCCTTGAGATCCCCCAAATTTCTTCCCAACCTCCAGGGTCGAGCCTACCATGTCGATAGCGACTCGTCAACCGTGTGGCCTCGTTGACCCCTGTCCAAATCGGGAACGAGAACCGACTCGAAGATAAGATTTCGACGATTTCCCTAAGCTGTCCTGAAGCCATCGAGCCTGCCCCCCCAACCCGCCGAAAACTGTGGGTGCAGGTAACCCCAGAGAAATATGGAAGATAGTGCCCAGGCAACTCTTGGCTCAGCGCCATGTGCGTGCCATGCGATCGAAATCTTACAACAAAGAAGGTGTCGGCGGGATCAGCCCCGCGGTGGTTGGACACCATGTCCCCCGGACAGCGCGCTGTGCTGGTGCTGGTAAAACAGGAGCAAAGAGTCACACCCTGGGATGGAGGAAGGATCGGGGAGACGCGCAACTCTAAACATGTACATTGGTGCGCCATTTATCGCTACATGATCCCACCCAAGGCAAGATGGCACCAGAGATCCCCGCCTCCGGTCCATCGTTCCGTCCGGATTTGGACTGCGGGCCGGGCGATGTGATTGGATGGGCTAATTTGCGTTAAGTGTGATGGAGAAAGCATCCCCTCTAGCCATGCTACGGTGCTCCAACATGGTCCGGTGCCCACCAGAACACGGTGTGCGACCCTCCCGGCTGGCTGGTAGACACCCTCGCAGCAGAGCCACGCCCCTATACCGGCACCCGGCAATCGAGGCACGAACCTAACGCTCCTTGTCGCACTTTACCACACAACCGACCCAAGTCGGATGTTGATCCAAGTCACAGAACGGTTGACATGCGGGCCACAAACGCGGCCGGCCAATCAGCGTGGCCCGGTGGATTCCAATCTTGGATTGGATTAATAATCGTCAAGCTCAGATAACTCCTACCCGGTAGACCATATACCAACACGGACTGGCCAATGTCGTCGGTGCGAGGGATCCATATCGAGCCGGCAGATGCATCTCCCACCTGTCTAGAATACACCATATGAAAAGAACCTTGCTCCTGCTATCTGGATGCCCATCAATGCCTCCGAGGGAATCCCATTAGCCTCGGCTCTGGCCAATGAGCTTGCGGTCCTGGATGGAGGGACCGCATTGGATGCGAGCGCAGAGGGCCAGCGGTGGAAAATTCTTTGGAGCCCGCGCAGGGAGCATGATTTTCCGCCACACCACTGGATCAACCCAACTCCCGGGTAAAGGTGGACCCAGGCACAGATTCCTGATCCACGATATAAAGTTTCCAAACCAACCACACTCGCCCAATATGTACTCGGTGGGATACCTTTTCGCAGGTAATTGAGGTGTGCGGTGAAGCAACTTTCCATACCGAGCCTTCCACGACAAATATGGATGTGGCTAGGCCATATTTGAGCAGGTGGATGGGGAGATTGCTCATTCCTGGTTAAGCCAGATGCCCCCTTTGGCGGTCGTAGATGATGCGCTCACCCAGTCCATGCAAACCGTAAATCGTGGTCGACTGATACATCAGATCGAAGCGGGCGTTTTCGCAGCTTGGCCTTCCAGGCCTTGCCCTAGAAGGGGGAATCCCTTAGCTGGCCCGTTTCGAGCTCCTCCAACATATAAATGGACGGGTGCTGCTTCCAGGATGGGAGCAATTCGAACCATTCCACATCATGGGTTTTTTCGGCACCTACATCGGCAAGCTAAAGAAATATGAGAGGGTGGCGTTCCCTCCCATGCCGCCGTACTCGCACCTTTTCTCCTCGTGGGCGGCCACCTTCACCGGCATCGCCATCACCGGCCTGTTGACCTGGAACGCCAAGATCTTCAGCCACTTCGACGGGGCCCCAGTGCTTATCGGCTCCTGGGGTGCTAGTTCAGTGCTGATGTATGTAGCACTGGACAGTCCTCTCGGACAGCCCTACAACGCACGTAAGAGAAGCCCGAACCTCCTTTGACTCCCCGCCTCGTTTCCCTAACCTTCTGCTTCCTGTAGTTGTCGGTGGCACCATCTCAGCGTTTGTCGGAGTCACCATCGGAAAGATCTTCAACGCCGGCTGTTCCGAGGACATGTGCTACCTGTGGCTGCAGGCTGCGCTCGCTGTGTCGCTGGCCATCGTGTGCATGATGGTCACCCGGAGCGTTCATCCCCCTGGTGCCGCCACCGCCCTGATCACGATCACCGCTGGACAGCATATTCGTGAGGTGGGGTACTTCTTCATCATCTCGCCTGTCCTCATCGGCACCCTCATCCTGATCATAGTGGCCGTCTTGTTCGACAACGTGTTCCGGAAGTACCCAAGGTACTGGATGTACAACTGGCCCAAGAGCACCAAGGAGCTCATCCTACCGGCCCAGACCCCCAAGAAGCCCCAGGAAACCCAGGTCGCAATGGTCGAAGGGCCCGTTCCCACCGCTTCCGACCTGAGCGCCCAGCTGGAAGCAGCCCATCAGAGAATCCAGGAACTGGAAGCCAAGCTCACCGCACTCGAGGGCCCTGCGTAGATGCCAGGACTCCCGGAGCAGCCAGACAACCCCCGTCAACCGATTTCTCCCATTACATCATCCGGCGGGTGGATTCCCATCCCCGGGTCTTAGATTCCCATAGCCATAGATTCAACTTGTTGAGAAATCCCCATCATACCCGTATCATATACCTTATCTATTTAATGATTTAATTGGTGTGTTCTATATATAAACCTCGGTCCACCATCAAGAGGGTTGGCGTATCAGCGACGTGTTTTGTTGTGCACCTGCCTATCATGGGGGTGGAAGCAGTCCCCTCAGGATCACCGACGGGTTGCGATCACAGGGAGAACGCTGTCCAACCAGGCCACGGAGCGTTGGCTCACTGCATGCTCCCAATGACAGCGCGTATTTGCTGGTCGTCAGCACCGTCTGTGTGGAGCCCACCACGGATGGGCAGGATTTCTGCAAAGCCGGTGAAGTGCGTTGGGGCTTGGGGCCCACTGATCCCCGGCATGCTGCAGTCAGGGTCGGCAATGCCGTTGGACCAGGATTGGCGCCGCTGGGGGTGTCAGCAGCGGTAACCACGGTGAGCTCGACGTCGAGGTTGGAGAAATGGTGTGCATGTGTACGCTTCTCCAGCCGCCATCGCAGGAAACTTCTTTGTTGACTTTAGCGGGAATCGCCCCATTCCCTTGTGGATACAGAAATAGCATGGCCAGCTCTGGACTGCCACAGGGCAAGCATCATAAGGTTGCTTCCGGTCTTGGGACATACCGAAGAGGCAAATGAACGACGATTGGTGTGGTCGAAAGGAGAAAGTTTCAGTCGACCATTAGTCCAATGCGGTAATGGTCAGTAGAGATCTGGATGGACCAGAATCTAGCTCGGAATCACTGATATTACTTATAGAAGATTGAGTATTGCCACTTTCGGTCAATCCGATTTTAAGCACTCTCCAGCAACCAATGGACACCCCATGAATACCCCGAATAGCCAGCCATCTGCAGTCGGATTGGCAGGCAGAGGGATTTGTGGAGATTTTCAGCAACTATGGCTCAAGCTAGTCGATGAATAAGACCCGTTCATTCCACCCCCTACGACTTGTCTACAGCAGAGGATGCTGTCCATGGAAGCACAGCAACCGGCATTCCAGATCCGCTCAGGTGCTGTTTTCCCTGGCTTCTGGGGAATCGGTTCCTCTTTTAGATGGCACATGCCCCGACTGAATGGATCGCCGGTGCGCACCTGCGTCTACACGCTTTTATTTGGCCATAGCTTCATCCCTTACTGGCGCCATCTACTCGTACGGCTGTTCCCAAATACCGAGCAGGAGATGGGATTGGTGTCACACACGCTTGGGTGCCATTCTCGAGCCCGCTAACTGCAACTAGCGCTGGGCCCTCCGTCACACGTCGGCGGACTCGCAAGATTTGCATTTGCCCCTCCGCCTGCCTCGATGACTATCTGGGGGGATCACACGTTTGGCACACATATTACAGCGTCTACTCAGGACGAACGCGTGTTGCGCCTTGTCTTGTCGACCGCAACCAACTGACCCAACCAACCTCGTGAAGCTATTCCGGAGGATCCCGAATGGCCCCCTGCCATGCTGCATGCAAGGTTTGGATACAAACATCGAAGATTACGATCTTTTCCTTGATTTCACGGCCCCGTCACTGAATCCGGTGTCAACCACCCGGCCGCCCAGGGATTGGTGAGGATAGCATCATTGGCTCTACATCAGGGCTTGAGATGATCGTGTGTCACCATAGGTCGTGCTTAGGTTGAACTTCCGCTGGCCCTTAAGGGAGATCCGATCTCCCCTAGTCGGGATCTGGTTGATGGGATTTGTCACTCTACTTCTGGTTAAATCCGATCCCCCCTATCAGTGGAAACCAGGCTTCCGCCTCTAACTGGTCTCGTGATTGAGTTTGCCCTCGACACGCTTCCTATGTTTGTGCTTATAGTTGTGAGAATTTGAAGGCCCACCCAGTTCCCGGCTATATCACGTGACGTGGTACCGGTGATCTCCCACCAAGCTGGACGACATAGGATGCATGCACTCCAGACGCTTTTCCCTAGCATCCGTGCCATAGTTCTGCGGGTACTACCCAAAGCCCCCCTACAACGGGAACGGGGTCCAAGTACATGCATGCCGCCGTGACCACTAAAGAGTGCTGTTGCAAGGAAGGTCACTTGCCGATTTGGGCCAAATGCACCGAGGTGATCAGAGTGCAAGCACCGCCGATTCCAATCCCAAATTAGTCCAACGATTTCGCGTCATATTTGGCGGATTGCCCTGAGGGTTATTTCTAAACATATTTTTGATAATCCATCCGAAGCACTCTGAGCTAGTCTCAAGATGTACATACGTTATTCTGAAAAGGTTTTATATGGAAGGATGCGAACCAGTAGCTACTCTGGCACAAGATACTCCAGCTTCGTTGAGATCGGTCTCATCGCATTCCTGCGGATTCCCAGCCAAGTTGCCATGTTTGTTGTCGGCATTGCGCCAATCAGTTGCTCAAATGGGAATGCGCTGTTCCATTCACTGATCCACCGTGGCATTCCGTAACCATACCTTGCCACTGAATGCCTACTACCAGATGCCATAGGCATCAGAGTACGTTTCCAATGGGACCCCTGTGCTTTACCGCGGGCAGGGGGAGGTCGCGTGAGGGCCCATCCTGAATCCATCTGACCACAACAATGGGGCGGCGTTTAGTCTTCACCAGCAGGGAATCCCTGAAAGCCTGGTAATGAGCGGGCAGTCAGAGAGTCGAACGGCCCACGATCTTTTGTGTTAGTGTTGAGAACCCCCGGTTGGATGTGCGCAGTGTCACCACATGTTCTTCAGAAAAGCATGGGCGGTGGTTGTTTATAAACATATCCAGAGAGAGATGGCGGAGACATGGGATGCTGCTGGTAGAGAGGGAATTTTTACCCGAGGTGGTCGACTATGTCCTGTAGAATTCTATAGAATGTTGGATTATCTTGCCACAAGATTGGAACCCGGGATTCGTCCTGAACCAATCGGCACTCAGGGATTTGCCCTCGATGCGCGAGCATAACTGCTGAAAGATCAATCATCAACTAGGTTTAGGATCGACATTGTGCAGGGGATTTGGAAAATTGGATTCACTCAGCACTCCTAGACGACAATGGCCCTGACCGGATATGTGTGTGGGCTTTTATTCGTGAATTATGCTGTATACGGAACTATCCACAGGTTAATATGCCACCGCATCCTATCCGATTCAATCCAGAATACTCTGCCTGGTTGCGCTTCATCTACTGCAGACTGGAATTCTACTTTCTACCAATTTGCATTCTACTAAACCAAAGCCAACCTTGGTTACGAGTTAGCTCCGGGCGCTCGATGTGTCATCATAAAGCAAATCCTTCAATATAGTATCACTTGACGTCCTTGCTTCTCGCCTTGTTTATCGCCAGCCCACTGATGGAACTCCAATATACAAACCAGATCCGCCTTCACCATAGCAATCGCCGCTGAAGCTTAAAATGCTTGCAGGGATGCATGCTCCAGAGATACGACCGCCTGCCTTCCCAGATGCAAGAGAGACCAAACCAGTAACTTGGCTTGTATAAGCGATGGTAACTCTTGCCGAGATAGATGTCCTTAGATCTTCAAGGCTCAGTGGTGATCGGATACCATTAGCACAACGGATTCCCAAATAAACTAAAACTCCGTGTGGGCACTTTCCCTACTCTCGATCTCTCACCAATTGCTATTGACTTCAACATGACTGGGCTAAATCTTGACCACTAAAATGCACGTGTAAGTCTCGTTGCTTGGTGGAGCACACATATCCCCAACTCTATCAATCCACTGTGACGACCAGTATCCATACTTCCATATACTTTACCAATGGCTGTTTTCTCCGTCAAAGCTTGCACCTTCCACGCGTGGGGTACGCTCGGATGGCGCCGGAACGATCAATTTTCTCGCACAGTATTAGTAGCGACAATATGCCTGCTGCACCAACTACGGTGGCATTTTCGTTATTCCCACAACATGATTCGCTCCTTAATTGTTAAGACCGATCACCGGCTCAGGCATCTGGTTGATCAAAGTTGTCCCAATGTTGAATAGCATAGTCTGATAATTACCAAAATTCAATTTCGCAGTAAGCTGTGTTTTAATTTGCATTTAATCGTGATATAATAGGCTCCCCTCTTCCTGTTGCCTGATTAGCTGCACTTTTGATCTACCATCATTCACTACAAATATATTAGATGGCACCTTGGCCAGCTTTTTATTTTGCCTGTGACAGTCAAACAAACTAGGTGTATGGTGCTACAAGAAAGTGATCTTTGAGATATTGTTACAGGAGAAGAAAGCCCTCCTAAAGGTTCAGAAGAAAGTACAAAGTGCCTTTAACTGCATCTACCTTAATGTTGAAGACAAATTACTGATTTAATGCTTAAGAGCACAGATGGCAACAAATGCCTGGAAGACATTAGCAGACACCTACCAGTCATGCTCAGCTGCCAATAAATGTATGGTGAGAGTATTTCAAGTAAATCCTGCCAAGGAGTTTGGTCAGTATTCTCTAAGATTTATAGGTAATGATCTGAGTGACCAAGTAGGTAAATATTCCGGTGGTATTACAGATTCTTGTATCACTGCCACTTGACTAAATGCTCTGACTGAGAAGTTCTTGCTGAAAGAATCTTGGAGATATTGGAAGTGATTAGAAGAATAGATAGATTATGTGGTTTTCATTCAATGATTTATTGGATGTAGAAGTAGTGTTTATACTTTTACATGGTTTGGGCAGAGCAAACACATAAAATCGATCAAGGAAGGTCCCAAGTGTTGTAAGAATATGTGATTCCACCTAAATACTAGCCTGGCTTAGTCACTTAGATCATTACCTAATATTCTTAGAGAGTACTGACCAAATTCCTTGCTGGGATTTACTTAGAATATATTGAACAGAATATCAGATACCCATAGCATGAAAATTCTCAGAGTTATCCAAACAGCCCCAAACTTTGCACATATGATCTTGGGACCTTCCTAAACCTATACTTTGTGTATTTTGCTAAGACCATGTAAAAGTATAAATGCTACATTTAGATTCAGTAAATCATTATGTGAAAACCACCTATACTCCAACAGCACCTAATGTTGTAAAAATTTGTAATTCCACCTAAATACTCACCTAGCTTAGTCACTTAAATCATTACCCTCAAACTCTAGAGAATACTGACCAAATTCCTTGTTGGGATTTACTTAGAATACTTTCACCAAAATACCAGGTACCCAGAACATGAGAATTCTCAAAGTTGTCCAAACAGCCCCAAACTTTGCACACATGTTCTTGGGACCTTCCTTAACTGATTTTATGTGCTTATAATACCAAGACCGGGTAAAAGTATAAATACTACTTTTACATTCAATAAATCATTAAGTGAAAACCACATAATCTACTAGTTCTCCCAATCACTTCCAATATTTCCAAGACTCATACAACAGGCTATGAGCCCCAAGATGACACTCTCTGCAATGTCTACTACTGCTATTACTGGAATTTTTCCCTCTGCTGAAAAGTTGGATGGATCTAACTACCTGTTGTAAGAGTCTTGGAGATATTGGAAGTGATTTGGAGAACAAGTAGATTATGTGGTTTTCACTTAATGATTTATTGAATGTAAAAGTAGTATTTATACTTTTACATGGTCTTGGCATTACAAGCACATAAAATAGGTTAAGGAAGGTCCCAAGAACATGTGTGCAAAGTGTGGGGCTGTTTGGACAACTTTGAGAATTTTCATGTTCTGGGTACCTGGTATTTTGGTGAAAATATTCTAAGTAAATCCCAACAAGGAATTTGGTCAGTATTCTCTAGGATATGAAGGTGATGATCTAAGTGACTATGTTAGGTGAATATTTAGGTGGAAATACAAATTTTTACAACACTACCAAGTGTGGAAGGTGAAGATGAAGATGCTGCTACAACAAAGAGGCCTTTGGGATATTGTCATGGGAGAAGAATGCCCTCCTAAAAATGTGGGAGAGGAAGCCTTTAAGTACCAGAAGAAATAACAAAGTGCCTTTAACTGCATTTGCTTTAATGTCAAGGACATATTGCTAATTCAATGCTCAAGAGCAAAAACAGCAAAGAATGCCTGGAAGGCATTAGAAGACACCTACCAGTCATATTCAGCTGCTAAGAAAATGAATCTGAGAAAAGATTCTTTACTACAAAGATGCTGCCAGGAGAAGATATGAAAATCTAATTAACAGAATTACCCTGCTGGTAGATGAGATGGAACCTGTGGGCATACCAACTACTGATGAGGATGTGATAGTTACCATCCTGAACAGCCTGACAGACAGGTTTCAGGGCCTTGTATCAGCCCTAGAGTCCAGAACTGAAGATTTTACCTTAAATTACATATATGGAAGGCTCCTGGATGAAGAATGAAGAAAATCAGGCTCCAATAAGAAGGAAGAAGAAAATGCCTTAATAAGCAATGATAACCAACAAAGGAGGTACCCAAGACCCTACAAAGGCAACAGCAACCTATTTTGCAACTACTGCAAAAGGAAAGGACACACATCAGACCGGTGTTTCAAAAAGAGAGATTATCAGCAAAAGAAGCCTGAATATGGAAATGCTGCAACAACTGAAGATAGACTATTCATATCTGCACTAAATATGACCACAAACAAGGATTCTCAGACGTGGTATATTGACTCTGGAGCTTCTCAACACTTTACACACCAAAAAGAACTTTTTACCCAATATCAAGAAATTCCAATTAAGAAGGTTTTCATGGGTGACAATAGAACACTTAATGCAGTGGGAGAAGGAACTATCCTAGTAAACCTTAGAAGCAGTAAAGGAAGCCATACACTGACCTTTAAAGAAGTACTCTATGTACCAGAAATAGCCAAGAACCTACTCTCTGTAAGCAAGGCCACAGCAGAAGGACTCGGTTTCAGTTTTGACAATTCTGGATGCAGGATCACTGATCAAAATGGTGCCCATATTGCTTTGGGCATCAGAGATCAGAATCTATACCAGTTGACTTATATTCCATCATATATGGAAGCCAATATAAGTAACTTAAATCAAGAAACACCAATGCTTTGGCACAGGAGATTTGGACACATCAATTTTGATTATTTGCGCAAAATGATCAAAGATCAGCTAATTTCTGGAGTGAAAATTGATCCCCCAGCTTAGGGTTAGGGTTAGGGTTAGGGTTAGGGTTAGGGTTAGGGTTAGGGTTAGGGTTAGGGTTAGGGTTAGGGTTAGGGTTAGGGTTAGGGTTAGGGTTAGGGTTAGGGTTAGGTTAGGGTTAGGGTTAGGTTAGGGTTAGGGTTAGGGTTAGGGTTAGGGTTAGGGTTAGGGTTAGGGTTAGGGTTAGGGTTAGGGTTAGGGTTAGGTTAGGGT
>MCFE01000726.1:0-41900 GCA_002104905.1 Basidiobolus meristosporus CBS 931.73
ACTGGCCATTTTGGCAAACCAAAAAGAAGTAGGATCCTTTGCAACCGTATCTGCCATTCACTAGACACAGGGCTCCAAGGGCGACAGTGGAGTCCGGTTGATTTGTACTAGTGATGGTTGTAGTACTAGGCTCGGAGGTGGTTGTCTTAGTGGTGGTCGGTTTAGTGCTAGTGATTGTTGATGATTTAAAGTTGCTAGTGGCAGACTTAGTATTGGTTGATGTCGTCGTAGTAGTCTTGATGGTGGTTTGGGCTCTTGCAGTTAGGGCAGAATGCAGCGTATGCAGGATGATCACAACAATTGCCAGCACAGATATTCTAGAGGAGCCAGTTTGACATTGATAGAGGTTTTGGCCTTCGCAGTAGTAGGAGGCACCACTATTTCGATTGCATGACACCGAGGGCAAGCTGCAAGTACAGTAGTAGTGGAGGCGTAGGTTCAAACACCGTTGTTTTCCTTCGTTTGGGAGTGAGAAATTTATGACAAATGCACATTCAAGTGGACATGACTCCTTATGATAGGGAATTGGTGATTTGAATCACGAAGATGCCAATATATGGCATGCATTATTGTTATTGTCCTGTATATATATATATGCTTCACAGGATGATTTTTTACCTGTTAGTAGCAATAGTCAATATATTGAACTGGAGTAATAATAGTGGGCGCACGGAGTATCCTAGAACAGATCAGGGATCAAAGACTAGTCACTGGCCATCAATGTAGCCGATCAAGCCAGTGTATGTGTATTGGTGATAATCTACCAATTGGTTCCATTAGATTGCACTCTCTACGGCGGGTGTTTGAAATCTCTAACCTACTCGTTATATCCTTATGGTTCAATTCAAGTTGAAAGATGTTTATTGGCATTGAACGCAATTATAGTAACCTATGCTTGACGAGCAAAATTTTGGGTCCAGTAGTTACCTTTGGCGACATAGCCAGAGCCAAAGTGGGTATATTGTGAGCTAAGAATATTGCTACGATGACCGGGAGAGTTCATCCAGCCCTTCATCACCGCATCGATGCTTCCATATCCCTTGGCTACATTCTCACCCAAAGCCCTCCATTTAAACCCGGTTTCGGAGACACGAGTGCTAAGAGGCCTGCCAGGCTCGTCATGAGTCATCTGGCCAACGCGAGCCTGATAATCAGTATGCTTTTGAGCGGAAAGCACCAGGCGGTTATCGAGCTTTAAGGCGGTTTTACCATTGAGCTGGCGTTGTCGGTTGACCAGTTCGAGCATCTTTTGTACGTCGCCATTCCCAGAGCCGGTCTGAGGAGGCGAGGTAGGGAACCTCTGAGAGCTACGGTTCGGAATTCTTACCGAATGACCAATTGGGGCAGCGAATACCAGCACCGCTTGAAGAACAAGTGAAATGAGACATATGGCAGTAAACCAGCTCTTCATAGTTTTCACTTAGAAGGAATACTCTTCTCTATCGGAAGGTTGGGTTCTTTTATAGCTTAACTCGCCATAAGGGTACGATCCATGATCGGTTGTACAGCTTTATTCAATTAAGCAGCTTCAGCATAGTAGGATTCAGGAAGTGCAAATTTCTATACAAAGAGGCATACGAGCTGATGATACATTATGTAGAAGCTGCTATAGGTGCCTGAAAGCAGCTCACATGTTGGCGAGAGTTGGGTGAATCAAGTACGTAATGTAGTACATGCTAAAGAATTGTGTTACATTCGAATAAAGGAGGCGCCATCTAGGGTACTTGACATAGCATCAATCAGCTAGTCTCTCGCTTCAGTCTGTTTAAATTCAATAAGGCTACCCTGATGATGATCGTTTGTACCGTAGTAGCCGATAATCGTGTAAGCGCTATCGTTAAATCCTATCTGAAACCACCATAGAATAAACGTCAGTTCGGAACACTTCTATGCGTAAAGTGGCAGCCGTATTAATACTGAATCGTTTTTTACGGAATGCAACTGAATTGGTTGATTGGTCTTAGCTAGAGTTGGCTATCCATATCTTTAGGACACAAATCTCAGAATAGACCAGTAACCATTACAAATATTCCAAATGAGGTAGACCGACTGATATACTCTTCAGTTATTGGATTGGGATCTTCCCTACTTCGAAAATCGCGGTTACAGTGTTCTACTTCGAAAATCGCGGTTACAGTGTTCTACTTCGAAAATCGCGGTTACAGTGTTCTACTTCGAAAATCGCGGTTACAGTATTTATCGAAGCTTGAGGGCCGATGTTAGACGCATAGAACAATACTCAGAGGGGATGGGGATTTAGGATATATAAAGCCATTCGAATCGCAGAATCTTGAATAATCACAACATAATTCATTATCTCATCATGATTAAAATATCAATTGCCTTCACCTGTGCCACTCCTAACTACGAGTGCATTGCCAACCTCCACGGTGAGTGAAGTGGCTCAGCTTCAGAATCACACCGAGGTACCAAAGCTCCAGAGTAACCTTGCCGAGATCACCAATTTCTCAGCAAGCTCCAAATATATTCATCATGAAGTAGAATGCTGGAGAAATAACTCTATCATTCGGATATTTATCGATAACTGTATAAGGAACATTTGGGCTATTTTGCTTACCTGGGGATAAAAGCCACGAATTTTTTGCAAGTATTCTTCCAAAATTTCAATACCTTCGCCTCAGGACTGAACATAGTACTCTTAGTCAGAGTGGCATAGATTTGTGGACAGAAAAAGGTTTCCAACTCCAAGGTACCCCATTTTCCGTGATGTAGAAGATTTTTGTATAATTTCCAAGCGTACTGCATCAACCTTAGGGAGGGTATCTATTTTGATTGCTTCTCCCGGGTTCGGTAGTAACCTCCAGTAGAACGGGATTAATGTTATGCTTACTAATACGATGCTGCCAAATATACTCCATCACACATAGTAAGGTGATTCGGGAAAACGACTACTTCTTTTATAATTCCACAAATAGTCGTTATTTTGTCCTGCCTGAGGCATTTCCATACGCTCCGCCTTTTTAGTCGACTTGCATGTATGGATTCATGAATGATCGGATTGAATCTCTGATCTCAAAAATACAATGTAACTTGTCAACTTAAGTAGATAGCATGAACATTACGCTCACAAATCATATTTGAAGACATAACACATACATCATATACACATGAAACATTCCACTCAAATCATCCTTTTTTTGCATTTGAAACCTGAATCTAACCAGTGGTCCATCAATGAGCCCTAAGATCTGTTTCTATTGATTGCACGAAGTCCAGATTTGAGGATCTGCATGGATTCATTCACTTGATCGAAACTCCCTTTGATGCTCAATCATGCTCAGTAATTGGATTCAAACTCTTCATGGAACTACAAGGTCGATGGGAGAGGAGGGCCGTACATCAACATCTATACCAAATGCAATGATACCAACAAAATGTCTTTTGTCTTTTCTTAGGATAACACTAGTAACTGTATTGAAACTCTTCGTCGCTTGAATGACTGCTGGTTCCGCAGTTCTATCGAGGCTGGAGGCCTGATAAACTCGTCACAATTGTGTCTATGATATTGCTGATGTATAAAAATGGCGCAAGCTCTGGCTCGAAAAATCATCTCTGCATCATGGTAAAAGTCTCAACCACTCTCTCATATGTCACTACTAGTGTACCACATTAATTTCCACGGTAAATACAACTACACAGCCACGAAACCACACCGAAGTGCTCAAGTGAACTTCATCATGGAAGGCCAGCTAATCTACAAAGCATAGATACCAAAAGATGTTCAGCAGCATACCATCACAAAGAGCAATAGGAATAAGTCGGACTTTTATTTATTCATCTCTCGGTATTCTGGAAAAAACAACGTGGTTGTTTCTTCACTAGTCATGCGTAATGGTTGTTTCTTCACTAGTCATGCGTAATGGTTGTTTCTTCACTAGTCATGCGTAATGGTTGTTTCTTCACTAGTCATGCATAAAAGGGATACATCGAAGGAGGTGTGTGTTGGATACCAAAGTTGGATAATTTTGATCTCTACGATGAGTCACACCAGTTGCGTAATGCGTGTAAGACGTTGGTAAGTGTTTTGATGGGTAAACTTGACCCAATCACTCATGGTTGTTTACTCTTGCCACAAGGTGGCACAAGTATGTTCGTGAGCGGGAATCAGTAACACTACGTGCGGTTAAACAGTCCCCACAGGCCCGATGAGGAGGCAGATTTTAAGCTTATTATGCACGTTGGAGTTGCTGCACATTCAAACCATGTTCTCGAGGTCTTCAGCTTAGCGTAAGCATGGGCCTATCATGAGAATTTTCCCGACCAACCCACGCGCACAAATCAAGCCCATATCATCAATCTTATCTACACGGTAGCTGCTTCCATGCCCACGATGATTGGATGTCTTAAAAATAGCCTCGCCTTTATATAGTTAATGTGAGTAAACACACGAAAACACCAGCGGACTTTACGTGTCTCTGCTCGTGAAGACGGGTGCGGCAGAATGGCACCATATTTAGTCTAGATGGAATATATCAAAGTTACGCCAATCGAACTGGTCTTCTCTGGGGTAACGCCCAGCAAGATTCCGGCTCATCCAAGGCAAGGTGAGTGCCAAAAATGGCTTCGGAAAATGGGATCAAGTCGGTCCAAAAATCTGCCAAGGGATTTTGGGATTTCGGGATTTTGTTGATATTGACTCAAAAAGTGATCCATCCGTTGCTCCTTAAAACATTCGAAGTTACACCGCCCGCGGCCACTGCAAAACAACCGACTTTCTTCCGCGTGATATCTCGCTGGCCTTATTGACACTCTACCTTGTACTTCTACCAGCCACCGTTCTCTTTCCCCAGCTCCTCCCGCGACGTAGTTTTTGCCTCTTCTCGGAGCCTCCTATAACGCTTCCCCCATGTTTGTACATAAGAATTCACAAAGCCAAGTAGCCACCACCTCATCGGTTAGTATCTCGAGGAACTGAGGGGGAAACACAAACTCACACGGGTTTTTTTGCACACAGGCACTCACTCGGTCGGAATACGTAAAGCCTCGGCAGAACGAGAGCAAAGATTCCCCGCCTGTCTCCATAGGGGAGGGGAGTTCCGAACAGGTACCGTTCGCCCAGCCTCCTGTGCACCGGAGTGATTTGTTTCGATGCAGATTACTCAAGCACTGTTCTATCTCTAGGGTGGCTCCTTCAACTCGGAGGAGGTTTCTTTCACCTCGTACAGTTCCTTCACCGTCAAACCCAAGAGCATCAAACCAATGGACCTTCGTTCCCTCCAATCTTACTCTGTACTCACCACCCCTGAGAAAAAACGTTTCAGTAAGCACCTTCACCGTAGATCCAGAACCCTCACTTCGATTGACTGACGTCGATGCTCTCTTGAACTTAGGTAACCTCAATGTTTCTACACTGGTCAGCCCTGTGACTTCCCTCTTTAACTTGGAGAGGAAGGTGGAGGGGTCGAAGCATTCGGAGGTGGATACCATTCGCGGACCCCGCTACGACGCCATTGGTGTGCACCATGGTATGCCAGCGAAGACAGAACCCGAGCTAGCATCCAGGAAATCCACCAGCCTACCTAGACCATCACTTGACGCGTTACTAGAGAGTTTCCATGAGCAAGGGTATGATTATGCTGGAGCCCATGAACAAAGCAGCGAGGTCAGGGAAGAGGAAGAGGACGACACCCAAATGGAGCTATTGGCGAGCGCCCTCTCCGCTGCCGAAGGCTTCCATATTCTAGGCCTGAACGAGTTCAAACTGCTGAGCCAGGTAAGTGGGATGTTTCTCTCGTTCGGTGGCCACCCAAGCGTCTCACCAAATCCCGTGTTAGGATTACCTGGAGCACACCATCTCCATGGAAACCTTGAAGACTAAGCTCGAGCAGGAGCTGAAATTCCGGGAGGGGGCCACCTCCATGGTAACCGTACAGACCGATAAGAAGATGCTGGAGCAAGCGCAGGAGGAGCTGGCCAGTTCCGAGCGTAAGGTGAACCAGTTCTCTTCGGAGCTATGGCGCGTGTCGCAATCCGCAAACCTCCTGGAGAGGAGGTGCATGCAACATGTCGCTGGGGTTTTGGCAAGCTCCATACGCCAAGGCACCGCTCGAAGGATTGTCCAGCCTAGCTCCAGTAAGCAAACCCCTGAGGTTTCACTCGATGGTCTGTCAATGATGAGCACTCAGTTGAACGAGATGAGCAACCAACTCAGCTCCTTCGTTAAATCCCAGACCACGATGAAACTGTCTCAACAAACCGAGGCGGAGATCGAGAACGCCAAGTTGAGGGAATCGCTGAAGCAGGCATCATTAGAACGGGACCAGTATAAGAAGGAGTTGGAGGATCTGAAGCTGAAGAATCGGCAGTACCAGGTGTCGAACCAAGACCTGCCCGCGCTCGGCGAAGAGGAGAAGGACCAGATGATCCACAGACTGCGTCAAACGGTTGACGAGTGTCTGCATGACATATCCCAATTGAGCGACGAGAAGGCGGAGATCCTAACGAACCTGAAGTACCTTTACCATCGACTACCGGACGTCTCACTCTCCCGGGAGAGTTCCGTCTCCTCGAAACTCTCCTCCAATAGCGAGTTCGACGGGAAGAAATTCACCGACCGTATAGACAAGCTGGTCCAGGAGAATCACCGACTCATGGACCGTGTGGTGAAATTACAGCACAAGAGCCAGTTCGCCAAGGTCGATCGAAGGGGCGCCCTCTCACCGAAGGACAGGCCCCACGGCTTTTACTCGAACAAGAGTAGCTCTAACCCACGCATCTGGCTCGAGCAGTCCAGCAGTGACGAGGAAGACTCCCTGTACGACCAAGAGGAGTCCATCACCTCACTTGGCGCCTCGCTGCAAAACCAAACCTTGTGATTCCCCTGCCTCTCCTTTTTCCCCTCCCGACATATTCATAGCCATCCTCTTCCCTGCATCAAACTCTACTTATTCCCCTGGGTGTGTGGTTGATCCCACACATTGGCCAAGTCGCACCAGATATCTTTGTCAACCATTGTACACCCACGTATAGTTCAACTTTGATAACCAATATAGTCAGTTCAATCCATGTTTGATGGTGATTTATTTGGATTTGGATTCTGGAATTTGGATATACATGTAGACGTATATATCAGTTGGCTAATAGTTGCTGGTACTTCTAGTGGTTCGCGTTCTAGGGAAACGCTGGCCCAACTGGCCGGGGTCCGGGTCACCGCTCGTAGGGGCATCCTCGACTCAACGGAATCTGGTCAAGTCTAGGGGGAATCGACTTCCCGTCCCGCCACTGGGGTACATCTTCCTACCGAAGCCACCGTACTTCTGCGGGTTCGCGGGACCCGGTAACTCGTGGTCAGATAGGAACGTCCATTCGCTACGGCCCCCCGAATGGTTGGCCATTGGCGCGGGTGGCACGGGTAGGGCCATCTTGGGGGAGGTTGAATTTGGTAATGATGGTGGGGCGGGGAGGGAGAACCCTGGTTTGTTGCCGGGTGCCGTTGGTGGTGGTGGCGGGGGAGGTGGTGGTGGAGCAGAAGGTGCTGATGAGGTTTTAACTGCATGTGGCGGTGGTGGTGGTGGCAGAGTGGTAGGTGGGAAGCCAGCTCTAGGTCCGGATGTAGCACCGCCAGCTGGTGGTGGCGGCGGCGGCGGTGGTGGTGGTGGTGGGGCAGAGGGCGAAGATGTAGCATTTCCTCCGGAGAATCCTGGTTTGCTGCCGGGTGCCGTTGGTGGTGGTGGTAGGGCTGATGGTGGGGGGCAAGGCGGGGGAGGTGGTGGTGGAGCAGAGGGTGCTGATGAGGTTTTAACTGCATGTGGCGGTGGTGGTGGTGGTAAAGTAGTAGGTGGGAAGCCAGCTCTAGGTACAGATGAATGATCTGGTGGAAGACCAACACATGGTATTGGCGAGGGAGGAAGTGGTGCAGATGCCTTAACCGGTGGTGGTGGCGGGGGGAGGGTAGTGGGTGGGAAGCCAGATTTGGGTCCAGATGGAGCACTACCAGCTGGTGGAGGAGGAGGCGGTGGTGGTGGTGGAGCAGTAGGAGGGTTGCCAACTCTGGATCCCAGTGATGCAGCAGGAACCGGTGGAGGTGGCGGAGGGTTAGAAGGTGAGCGACTGGTGCGGGCCCCCATAGCTGGCGGTGGCGGTGGAGGCAAGGTTGAGGGTGGGAAGCCTGCTCTCGATATCGGTGCTGGAGGAATGAATTTAGGTGCTTGTGAACTGGAAGCGTTGGTCAAATTTTCAGGAACCGGGGGAGCGGGCGGTATACTTCCTGTAGATGCGCTTCTAGAATGACCACGTTCGGAATCGGACTCCAACGGTTCTGAAGCTCCCTGAGGAATGGGTGGTGGCGGTGGTGGAAGCGGAGCTCCTGGCGCCTTACCAACAGAACTACTACGAGAGCGATTGGCAGATAAAAACGGAAGATTGGAGACCGCGGACATGTGGGGGGAAGGTGCCCTGTTTTGATGGTTGGTTTCCTCACCGGAGGTTGAGTTACCTGGTTTTATGAATGGAGGGGTCCTTGCATTTGACAAGCTACGGATTCGATTTGCCACAGAAACCCTAGGGCTCTCATCTTCTTCATCATCGTTGCCGGCGCTCTCCACGTTTGCGGCAAATGCCGGCGGTGGTGGTGGTGGTAGATTTGAGGCAGGGGCTTTGCCGATGGAGGAACTACGAGCGCGTCCAAGATTTCGTTGCCAGGCAGGAAGTGCGCTACCACCGTTGGATGGAGATTCTCTGCCCGATGCCGAGGCAGTGGGGGCGCTCTTTTTGATGAACGGAGGCACTGGTTTACCAAAAGATTTTGGTGGAGATGGGATACCGTGGGCCGCATCGCTGTCATTTGCGTCCGATTCCTCCGACTCTGGTTGGCTGTGAGTATTGGGTGGCGATGACATGGAATCCGTCGCATCGTTCTCCCTCTTGTTAGATGAGATATGGTTCACCGGTTTCAGATTGGCCCGAAGGAAAGATGGAGTCGACTGGGATTCGGAGCTGGCGGAAGAGTTTTGCAACCACCTTTGCTGAACTGATGGGGCCTTACTGGTTGCTGACAACCAAGTCGACGCTGTCTTGGGTGCGCCACCGGCAAGCTTCGCTTTCGAGCTGGTCACGTTATTGACGGTACCAAATTTACTCGCAGAATTGACAAACAAGGGCTTGGTGGCAGTGACAGGGGAGGGGGATCGGGAGGTTACCAAGGGGGTCTTCGCCTTTTCTTGTGATCCTTCGGAATCGGAAGTGGGTGTGGCTCGCGCTGCTTTTTTAAGAAACGGTAGCGCAGGTGAGACTGTAGACGAGTAAGAGTTTGAATTCAAGGCTTTTGACGTAGGCATGCTGGCGGTCATATCTGGACTGGGAGGTTGAACCGGAGGCGGAGTTGGTGCTGAGCGTGTTGGGGGTGTGAGTGCAGGACTCTGGGGAGGACGAGGTGATGGTGGTGGGGGAATAGAGTGGTTCGAGTGGGGTGGTGGTGGCGGTGGCATCGCTGGTGCTGAGCGCACAGGAAGACTAGGAGTGGAGCCTGGCACTGGTTGAGGTGGTGGTGGTGGAGCTGAGCGAGTAGGAAGGCCAGGCGGTGGATGTGGGGCTGAATGAGGTGGTGGTGGTGGAGCTGAGCGAGTGGGAAGGCTAGGTGGTGGGTTTGGAGCTGGATGAGGTGGTGGAGGCGGAGGTGCTGAGCGTGTAGGAAGGCCTGGGGGTGGGGCTGAAGGTGCTGAACGTGTAGGTAGGCTAGGTGGGGCTGGAGTTGCTCTTTGTGCTGGATGAGGTGGAGGTGGCGGAGGTGCTGAGCGTGTGGGAAGGCCGGGAGGCGGTGGTGGAGCGGGCGTTGAACGCGATGGCAAAGCAGGGCTTCTTGCTGGCGGTGGGTTGCCTCTATTGGGAGGCGGTGGTGGTGGTGGCATTGGGTGTGAAGGTGCCGAGAAGCTTTCTTTAGGTGGTACGGGAGGGACAGCAACTGCCGGGCGAGAGGGACGTGGAACACCGAACGGAGGTTGTGGTGGATTTGGTACGCTACTCGTAGGTGCTGATCTTGTAGGCAAGGATGGCTGAGGTACTGAGCGCGCGGGGGCTGTAGGAACCTTTGGTGGAGCAAAAGATGTCGCGGGAGACGAGCCTATCGGAGAAAACGACACTACAATTAATAAAAATCATCAAAGCGCAAGTATAGAATCGCTACTGACCCTCGTTTAATCGTCCAGTGTCAACTCCACCACGACTCTTTAGCTTTGGCATTCCTTGAGCAAAGAGGCCACCTAAACCAGCTGGAGGTCCGACAGGTGCATCTCTCGAGCCTTGACTACTATGCATAGGTTCGGCGGAAGCTGGAGAAGATTTGGCGCCTAAGTTAAGGAAACAGCAACTTTTAGTACAACAGTACTAGGGAGGTTCAAGCCTGGGTCTTTACCTCCACCGGCCACTTGGGGTGCAGATCTATCATTGGTAACAGTTTGTTTTAACTTCCTCCCTTTGTGAATCTCATTCAGTAAAGAGGAATTCATTGTTTAGGCGAGGTAAAAGAATAGGTTGGCGCTTGATTGACCAAGTGTATATGTATAAGCGGGGATGATAGTGTCAGAGTAAAGCTTGGCAATGGATCGAAATATTGCTGAGAGGATGTGCTACGGTTCAGGTTTGAATGAGTCTTTTTGTGCGATCAATTCTTGGCAAACCCGGGTGAATTTTTCCTCGGCAAGCATGAATTAGCCAAAATGAAGCTCTTCGAGGTGATGCGCATTCAAAGGTTTTAGTGTTTAGTATTGGTTCAAAACTGATGATAAGGTGACGTTACTTGAATCACAATATTCGGCTGCAGTATCAATATAGCCAGCCGCCCAAAATTCCCGCTATCGTAACCAAATCATCCCATCAATCAAATCGTTTTGCCGATTTACCGAACTGCTTCATTTGGCTCGTCCTTATATCATACTGACAATTTTGCCGCCAAACAGTGGAGTTGTGCTGTGTGTGGAAAGTCAACTGAAGTGATGTTTATTTGGGGTTGAATAGAATGAGGTTAATGAATGTGAAGCCATGGATCCTTGTGCGGCATTTTATCTAAGCAAGAGGGCTGATCATGCGGATAAGGGAGGGTTTAGGCGTACTTCTGGTGAAGCCTGGTTTCAATGGGATTTGTGTTAGCTCAACTATTGACGAATGCAAGTTTGGGCGCGCCGGGGACTTACCGAGGTAAATGATGAAAGGAATGAACCCGATATGCACGATGCGCTTGGTGATGTCGGTGGCACGAAGGATCAATTCTTTGGTCTCGTCTCTCATGTTGCAGTTAGTTCAGGAACAGGTAACCATGAACATTAAAGCATCTTTATCTTTTCAAGATAGAATTTTTCTGAATGTACCGGGGACCAATGCGGGGGTGAGTAGACGGTTTAAGCTAAACTAGATTCGCCGTAAGCTGGCCAAACAAAGCACGAACTAAACGATCGTGATTAAATAAAGCATACAGGTCGGAGATTTCAGACTGGCAATATATGCAACGTGCATGAAAGTTTCCTATTCTTTCGGTGGAAATACACACATCTGCTTCCCTAGCTTTATGGGACGTAGCTGGATCAATAGGTACTTCAGCCTGCATTAGGATGAATTGAAGGGGGAATTTGATTGATGTGACAATGCTTCGAGGTAATATATAAAATACGCACACTGGAAAAATCCGCTCAAAATATTTGGCCGCTTCCCCCTTTCTTCTTGCATCCACCGAGATTCTTTCCCCCTAAATCAACCACCTTAAAAGCTTGCCTCTCCTAAATCGTCCCCTTTGGTAACGGAGACCAGCTTTTTTCACCGTCACGATATCGTACCACCTTTGCCACCAAACCGGTTACGTGAACATCCACTTGGTCCGTTTGTAGCGTTTCTATGCGTTGCTAGAATACTCTGATGAAGTACGTACTTTTCTCGATTCTCATCTTTCTCTTGATCTCGTGGGCTACTGTAAATGGGGATCTGGCTATCACCTCACCGATTGAAGGAACGCGCTGGAGGACCGGCGAGCCTGCGACGATTTTCTGGCATGAGCTCCCCAACACCAGGCCTACCAGAGGCCCTATCAACATTGGCCTGACATCTGGACCGACGCATAACCTAGTGTTGGTGGCACCAATAGCAGTTGAGGTTGACCCATCTATTGGTGCCTACACGTGGACAGTTCCAACGGAGATTGTTCCAGGTGTTCGTTTCTCAGTTCGCATTGGTGCTGCTCCCAATTGGTCCTACAGCCATTACTTCACCATTGAAAAGGGCGCACTACCTTCAGAGCAGCCCTATGCTGCAGGAGCCCCACCGCAGCAACCACAGTTCCCAGTACAAAACAACCCCGAGCCAGCTGCGTATTCCCCTCCCATCTACGAAGGCACTCCACCAGCACCAGCACCAGCACCGGCACCGGCACCGGCAGCCGCACCACCTTCTCCGCCAGATCAACCACCTACTGAGCCATCGACCGAAGAGTTCGCAGACCAAGAAGATCAGCCCGAACATTTCGTTGATCCAGGAGAACCTCCGATCACTCTGGATATGGACGAGGCTTATGGGGAGGACTATGATGCTCTGCTTAATGGATGAGATTTATTGCAGCCGTTCCTTTGGCGCTTCAACGAACAATAGACTCAAAATACAAAGGAATGTGAGACAAGTTGTATATTTTCATTCTCTCCACCTTCGCACTCCCTCGGGCCCCTTGAATACCCTAGCTATCTATTCGATTTCTTATAGATAATATATAAATATCAAACCATTCGGATGTAGTCAAAATGGGTGTCCGTGTGAGGGTTGGGCAATATATATAGTTCGTGGGCCCACCCTTCGGTCGACAAGAAACGTGAAGGAAAATTTCGTCGATCGATCAGAGGATAAGACGGATGTGCTTAACGGTTCCATAGATGCGATGGTCGATGGGTCTTATTCTTGGCAAAGTACAGGCCACATGCATTGCACAGCTTGGTATCTGGTGTTTCACCAGCTCTCCAGCCGGGTGTGTCTGACGTCCCACAGTTGGCGCACTTGAGTTGCGGCTTGTCCGGATCGTGTCGTTTGTTGGGCTTGTGAGTCTTGGTCGGGGTGGGACTAGCACTCGGGGGTTTGGCGATGCGCGGTGCAACCTTGATGCTAGCCGGTGTGGTTGGGAGGCCTTGTACGGTGCGCGACATGGAAATGGGCGACACTACTGAAGCGCCAAGGCGTAATATGGGTCTCTGGGTTGAGATTTCGGAGGTTGGCGCACAACGTGCTAATTGGAATAGCCTTATGCGAAGCTCCTCCTGTAGTGTGTCCTTGTTTTGTGGCATGGTGGCATTGGTACTTTCCGAGGTGGATGGCTGTGCCAGGCCATTTGGCGCGCTATTGGTCGTGGACGGTGCCAAGTTCGGAGCAGACTGGGTCAGAGCATCTGAGGGCAACTCAGGCTCACTTGCGGTGACTATCACGCCAGCCCCAACCCCCTTGACAGCGTCATCTGCTGGGCTCTCTGTGGTGGCGGCTGAGGTCGAGGTTGAGTTTGGAGGAGACGAGACAAGTTTCTGAATAGCCTCCTTATTTTTGTCTAAAGCCGATTGTAACGCGCCCTGATCTATTCTAGTGGAAAAAACCTCGGGCTGTTTCCAGTCGCTGTCTTTAAACAAGACGTCCAAATCAATCACCTGCTTTCTCCATTGCTCAAGCTCGCTTATTTCTTGTCGTAGCTTGGGTAGTCGTTCCAGTCGTCGAATCTCCTCCGATACGTTCACTCGACCGAGGTCGGTTTCTACCTCCTCTTTATCGAGCTTCCTCTCCATGGCTTCCTGGACTTTGTTGGCGACCTTGTGTGCACCCTTGGTTAATTTGTCCAGTGTGGTTTGGCAGTAATCGTCAAGATCCCCTCCCACGTCTTTCAGAAACTCTTGGATGCTTTGTGAATAGGCAAAGCCTCGTTCGTCTCCGTAGGTGTTGAACAGGAAGTTGGATCTCTCGTTGCTCACCGGAGGCGGCGCAGGCCCGAGGGTAGCAAAGGGTCCATAGTCCAGGAACGAGGCACGTTTAAATACGTTTTCGGTGAACGGGTTGCTGAAGCTCGTGATCACCGTCAGATTAGGCACTTCCGGGCAGACAGAGGCCTGTGGTATAAAGGAGTCAAGGTCCGCACCTAGTGAAAACCAAAATGCCGCTTAGAGTTGGGGATGTTACGTGACCATATTCACTCTTTCTTACCTGGATCCAGACTTCCATCTCCCCTGAAAGAATACTTGAATTGACCATCAAATAGCCTCTTCGGGATCGCGCTCTTGGCGCTTGGCTTCCTTCCTCTTTGTGCGGGAACCTTCATCGGGGTTTGGGATCTTGAGCTCTCGGCAGCAGTAGCTCCAGCTTCGTGGTGGGCTCGTGTAATATCCATGGGAGTATGGTTGGAGTCAGTGGCCCTATTTCCATGATTCTCATGCATCAAACCCTCCACATCTACATCGTCCTCTAACTTCGGGCTGATCCGCTCCACCACTACGTTGGGTCTTTCTTTTTCGATGGCCCGCAGCCCGTACTGCCAGATCTTGTGCGCGCTCTTGTAGTAAAGAGTCTCGGGGGCGTTATACGTCTTCGCGTTGTTGCACACCAGCTCAAAATCCAACTTGAACTCATCCAAGGATCGGTAAAATCTCTTCTCAATCTTCTTGCGTATGGTGCCGAAATCCATGGGATTTTTGATGATCTCCCTGTAATCCGTTACAACACTGGTGTCCACCGGCTCCAAAAAGAACCCGTAAGCGTCTTTTTTGATGAATGACTCTAGAAGCTTGTGTAGTGTGGAACTCAATTCCTTGGGCTTCGCTGATTGACCATGCTTGTTGGACACAGGGCTCCCGAGCGCCTTGTTGTGGCCGGATTTCAGCACTATCTTTGTGTGCACGCCATTCTTGTCTGGGCTCTGCGAAGAGACCAATGAAGCGCTGCTGTGAATATCGTTGGAGGATTTTCGCCGTTTGAACATGGATTCGGATGGCTCTTCTTTGACATCAATCAGGCTGTTCTTTCGCCGATCGACACCACTGTCGAGATCGTCCTCGTCACTCTCGCTGGAACTCCTCTCCACCAGAGTTAGCTTTCGCTTTTTCCCCGATCCGTAAGAGGGGGCCTCTGAATACACCTCGGTCGAAGCTCTCTCCTCTTCCTCCTCTTCATCTGACCAAAAACTACTCACATCGGACAGGTCGGAATTCTTGGAGCTTTGTTCGGAATGTTCGGTAGCAACGCTCTTGGCGGCCGGCACCTTCAAGGATATCTTCAGCCTTTTGGGGGTCGCTTCTTCTAAAAATGTCATGGCGCGAACCGAAGGGTTGGAGGTGGGCAAGAAGTATAGACAGGAAAGCAAAATAACCGAGATTAGTTGGACGTGACAAACAGTGGCAAATCTTCAGTACGTCTATTCGAGGGCAAAGGGTATCAAGGATGGAAGAAATTCAAGCAAGGGCCACGCGTAGAAACTGAAGGGACATGAAAGAGGCAAGAAGGGAGCGTGAGGGTGCACGCGGTGGCTTTCGGAGTGGGTGAAGTGTCCCTTTCTGGAATAATAAGAAAAAACTTACTTTTGGAGCGCATATTTTGATTGATTGATTTTTCTTGTGCACTATTCCTCTATTCTGTTTTCTTCAAGAGATTTCTCGATTACCCCCTTCTCTCTACAAACCCATAAATCTCCCATTTTCCGCGGGATCACGTGTTGCGGGTTCCTCCTCGCTTTTTTTCTCTTATTTATATCAGCCGGCTATTTTCCAATCCTCAGCTCACATTACGTCTCAGCTAGCCAATCAATTCCATATGAGGCAGTGGTCGCGTTTGGCCATATATATATATATATATAATAGCTTATTGGTATATACAACAGATATGTATATTGTGATGTTTTGTGGTCATTATTTCGCGGGACAAGGGAGAAGACACATACAAGCACCCAGATCGCAATCTGTGGCCTATGATACCAAAGGAGGTAAAGGGTATCTACTTAAGAACCAGTAAACCGTAACAATCTCTAAGTTCTGCGTTTCAAGTTGGTGCTCAGCCACTCAAGACCCTCATACAATCCATCTCCGCTAGTAGCGCAGGCGGATTGAATGTACCACTGTCGCTGTCTCAAAGAATGCAACCCTAATTTATCGGTGATCTCTGCGGCGTTCATAGCATTTGGCAAATCCTGCTTGTTGGCAAACACCAGGAGTAAGGCGTCCCGAAGCTCGTCCTCGTTCAACATGCGCTGGAGTTCCTCGCGGGCCTCGGTGATACGGTCGCGGTCATTGCTATCCACCACGAAAATGATCCCCTGCGTGTTTTGGAAGTCTAGCAAAGGTTGGTTGGGTGAGCGTTCTTTACAAGCGGTGCATACTCATATGACTTACAATGGCGCCAGAGAGGTCGGATCTTATCTTGGCCTCCGACGTCCCAAACAGTGAAGCTGATGTTTTTGTACTCGACGGTCTCGACGTTAAAACCTGGAGCGGTGTTGGGTTTACAAAAATGTGCTTGGCGCAAGTTGGGCTGTGGTATGCTTACCAATGGTAGGAATGGTGGTCACGATTTCTCCCAGTTTAAGTTTGTATAAGATGGTGGTTTTCCCGGCTGCGTCCAGACCGACCATAAGTATGCGCATCTCTTTCTTGCCAAAGAGGCCGGACAGCAATTTCGAGACGGAGAGACCCATGTTAGTAGTTTGCTCAGACAAAGAAATCTTTGGAACGGAGGGAAACAATGGAAAAGGCCAAAGCTGTATTCACTATCAGAGTGGCGTGATATGCTAGGGGGAGAGGGGGGCAGACGTGGATAGCCCTGATACGCCAGGAGCTTTCCAAGCATGTAGCATAGGTTTGATTTGGGGACAGATGGGCATCTGATCACTGTGATGTACAGAAGAGCATCTGATCTTTATGATGTGCGATGAATGTTGATGTTTATTGTAATCGGTCAGATGAGGCAGTCACAGACCTATCACGTCACGTGACTACATATATATCACTGAATTGATCTATGCGTGAGAACAGCTGCTGGTACAGGCTGTGAATGGCTAGTGTGGGGATTTCCATCATGTTCACAGGTCCTCTTCATCACTGGAGGCCATCCATGACCTCGATTGATAGGAGTCAGGTGTGGGGGCCGATCTTTCAAACGCTTGATCAACGCAGTTGCTACTTCTACGTTTGCGAGCATCGGCTCGGTAACGCTCATTTTCGGACTGTAGCTCCAAAACACGATCCATCAGATGGTGATTCTCTTCAACGAGGTAGCTTATGCGGTTCACAAAGCCATCAAGGGTGAACTTCTCCTCTTCCTCGTCGTCAGCATAGGTATGATTTGGCGAGTAGTTAGGGCACAATGCAAACAACTGCCGCAGAGTGTCTTTGACATCTTCATTCTCCTCCCGAAGCAAGTCGATGTCCCGAATAGACTCTTCCAGCTGGCTGCGCAAGTTGTGCACTCCCTTATCTTCTAGACCAGATTCCGGATTTTGGCTAGACGTGCGTTGCAATGCCTCTATTTGGTTGGCTAGTTCATTGCGTAATGATCTCTCTTTTTCGAGCTCAATTCTGTACCGTTCTTTCTCAACAATGGCGTTTTTCAACGAGGAACGAACGAGCTCATTAACTCGCGGGTTATCCACATCTGTAGCGGCAGACTTCCTTTCGTAGTCGACTATCTTGTCTTGTGCGTGTTGTAGCTCAGTCTTCAGAGAGTTGACTTGTTCGGTCAGCTGATGGATGGTTTCGTCTTTCCCCGATTGCCACGAGTATCTGTGATCTACAGAGTACCAAGATTTACGCTCACGGTTCATCACATCGCTGTAGTCCACCGAATTCCGAACCTCATCTCTCGAGTCCATGATGGCGTCCAGCTTGGAGCTCATCTCGGTCAATTGCGTTTTCAATATGGATATCGCATCGTTTTCTGAATGGCTGCTTGGCTGTGCTTTGGGGGCGGGGTTTTTGTTCTGGAACGATTGGCCCAGAACTGCCGCCGTGTGCTCGAGTAGTTTTTGGTGAATGTAGTTTGTGCTTTGGGAAAGCCGCCAGATTTCTGAGGATAGTTGACCTACTCGCCTCTCTGAGCTCTCGAACTGATCACGTGCTTGCCTGCAAAGTTTCTTGTCTTTTTGAGCTCGAACCAAAGTAGCGGCGCCGTCTCTTAACCTCATTTCACTCTTCAGCTTGATTTTTAGACTTTCAATGGTTTGTTTTTGCTTTTCGAATTCCTAACAGAATCGATCGCGAGGAAGGTAGGGGTTAGAGGGGTTATGGCATATCGTGGGAAGTGAACACAAACCTCCTTGGATAGTATGTATTCGTTCCAGGGAAAGGGGCGAATTTCTGAATCTCAGACAAGGCCTCCTCCAGCAATTTTTCCATGTTCTCTGGGCTCTCTTCCTCAATAGGAAGTGGGTTCCCGATGCTCTTTGCTTTTTCCTCAAAATTCTCCAGTAGGACCCCAATCGAAGGCCTAGGGGATTTGTCAAAGTTTCTCCGAGTCCTCACCGACGCGGCCGATTTCTCTATGCCATTGAGAGTCGCAATTCTACTCCGAAACTTCTCATATTCAAGCGCAGGGGGAGCTTCTGGTGTATTAGCCACTGGTTGCTGTTGGGTTTTCTTAGTGTTACGAAAAAGGGAAGTTACCGGGCTGACCAGGTTGGAGACCTTAATGTGATCTTGAAAACCTAGGAGGTAAGCAAATTGAATATCATCCCGAAGACCACTCCGCCCCGACACTTACTGAAACGTTTACGCTCTGGCGTTGCGGGAACGGCTGCGTCCATGTGGATAGCACTGAAGCGAGTAGGCTGAGAGATGGTTAGGCTTGGAAAGGCATTCTTGTACTCGGTGATGCGGATTCCTCCAAATATTGATTTTCCACTAAGGATCAGATCCAGGATTGCGAGCTCACCAATGTAAACAAAGAAAATCCTGGCAACTGTCTAGATGGATCAGCCAACGAACCACAAACAAGTAAATCCCCCTTATTTGAGGAAAGATCCGGTTTTTTTCCCAAGAAATCCCATTGTTTTCCTGACAACCATCCTGAAACTGGTGAAGTGCGCTTTATTCATTTCACTGACACTTGGGAATCTTGGGTTTCTCCCAATTGTCAACAGACTGTTTGTTGATTGGCGTTGGTCTGATTTACCTTTATTGTCCTGGTGATGGATCGTTCGGCCATCGTCCTAGTGTTGGCCATTGGTGTCACACTATAATTATGTCATGTGCTCAGTTACTAGTCTAAACGTAGATTAAACTTCATGCTATATATCGTTGTACAAATGATGGGGGGCGGGGGTATTTACTGTAGGAAGCAGCCAGGTTCTTTGATTTTCTTCTTGGCATCGCAGTGTGGCATTGAAGAGTGATGTCTCTCGACCTCGTGGTCTTTCTGGACTGGAGTTTCAGGGAGTGATGAACAAACGAGTTGATAGAGGAACAGGTACCCGTTCTCTGACATGTCGTCAAAACACTTGGCCATGGGATACTTTCTAATTCTACGATGGCCGTACTCGAGATCATCGTGCTTGTACCAGGTGGTCGAGTCATCAAGGCTGACGGAGTAGGAAATGTAATGTCCTGACGACAGGCTGCTTCCCAGGTGGCATACTGCCGACTTCAGGACCAGGGTGTATTTGATAGGCGCAGCGCCCGGTTGCAGACCAACAAAATTACTGAAGTCTATTAGAGGTGGGATGATTACGCGACGGTTGATCCGCGTCGGGTTCCCATCGTGGTCGAGAGTGTAGCGCTTAAGCGTAAGTGGGACGATCATGGTGTGCTCAGGGAAGTCCGCCGATTCTGCCGGTAAGTTCGCCCCCAGTTCGTTCTGTGGCGAATAAAAGGGAAGTAGCTCCATCACTGACCACGCGTCGACGCTTTCCTCGCGACCGAGTTTCGTTACGTTTCGACGAAGCCCTGTCACCTTGTTGTTGTAGAAATGGTTGACCAGGACATTCTCCAACAGTAGGGGTCGCGTAGGATCTTGTAACTCTTGACTTGGAATCGGCAGTTGGAATATACGCTCGGTAATGATCCTCATGTCGTCCGCTTCGGTGTCACCATCGTGGTGAAGCTTCACGCCCAAGGGCAAAAAGGGCAGCTCGAAGTTCTCCATAAGGAACAGCAGTAGTTCACTGGCATCCTCCTGGGTCGGCTGGGTCTGGCAAGATCCCCCGAATTCCTCGGAAATACCCCCGTTCCATCCGCAAGCATCCAAATCACTCCGAATCATTTCCACCACGATCTTACTGATATGCGTTCCGGAGCGCAGCAAGTTTACATACAGGCGGCAGACTGTTTGAAGATGAAGCACTGTTTCAGAGGAAATTTGGCGGCGATGCAGCAAACCATCGTAGCATGAGTGGGTTCCAAACATCGCGAACAATAGACTGTCTGCGGTCCGCAGGATTAGCAAGGGTCAGGGGGGGGGAGTGGATAGTGTGCCTACCAATATAACAGCTAGTGCCGAGGGAATTTTTCGGGCCCTTGAATTGGATGTTTCGTTTGACTGGTACCAGTATGCCATCCGAGGCTTTCAGATACTCATTAAAGAAACCGATTGCATCATCGACGATCCATCGGCACTTTATTAGCACTCGCTCCAGTTCGCTCACTGGGAGCGAATGGCCGTTCTTGTGCAAGTATGCGCCCACTACAGACAAATCAAAGAAACGTTAGATCAGTCCTCGCTCCAAGACGCGCACGGCACCCGGGTACCTTTGGCAAGCTTCAATTCATGTCTAAAATCTCTAGACACTGGGTCAAGCCCCAGCACATGCCACATTTTATTGGGCTTCGGTTTTTTGATCGGTTGATTAGGGTGTGTTAAAGATGTCATTTCGGCAAGTGTCTCATATTGGGAGAAGCCAGAGAGCTGTTCGCGACCTTGATTTATAGGCGCTCCGTGTGGTGCCAAGCCAATAGCAACATCCAACCCATCTAGCCATTCCGGGCTATCAGGGAAAAGGATAGGTTGCCATTTCCTTTTTGGCCACGCTTATTGGATCACAGTTGTCGACCAAAATAGGCTCCTACTTGCTAGAAAGAGCTTAGATGCTGGTGGACTGAGATTAAACCTCATGGCTAACCGGGTTAGAAATTCCGGCTAAATATTGGCATCTATTCTTTTCCGACCATGCGGCAGGCGAATGATATCCTTTTAATTATATGTACAGGATTTGGTAACGCGGAGTTGCTGGAACCGCGGGCATTTGGGTCAAACTACGTGCACGACGGTGCATCTTCGGGGAGGGTCAGGTTAAGCACGATTGACAGTATCCCTGCCAAAATATACCCGGTTGAAGCAATGGTCTCAAGCGCCTCGTAGAACCCAGATAACGCCACATTCGTGGTGGCTGGTAAAACGTGGCTAAACCAGCCAGGCACAAGCTCCACTCCCAATGCCAATGCCAAAGAGGCAGCCACGATGATGCGATCCCTGCGCGTCCAGTCCAGGTAGGCGAGTATACGGATGCCTGAGGTTGCAACGGAAGAGAACAGTAGGGTGGTCATGCCGCCCATGACTGGCGAGGGAATTGCCAAAAATGCGCCCGAAATTTTGGCGAACATTCCGCAGATGATCAGCAGCCCTGCACAAACATAGCCGGCCACCCGGGATGCACATCGAGTGACCGCAATGACACCATTATTTTGACTGAACGTAACCACTCCCATGGATGTGGCTGCTCCGCTGAGTACGCCGGACAGCCCGTCAGCTAGTAGGCCGCCTTGCATTCGGGAGTCGAAATCTGGCCCCTCGACCGCAATTCCAGAAACATCACAGCTAGCCGTGAGATCGCCTATACATTCGATCAGAAAGTCAACATAGACAAACAAAAGTGGGATGACTCCTGGCCCGTAGACCGAGAGCTTGAACGTTTTGACCCAGAGGAAGGTGACGATGGGTGCGCTTTGAATGCTGGACGAATCAAACATGCCGACTGCTCCTCCGATAGCGCATCCTATTTTGGGCAATTAGTAATCGTAGCGATGAATGGGATCCACTTTCATTACCAACTGCAAGTCCAATCACGACCGCGATATTCTTCAAAAAGATGGAGCCGACCATCTCGACCACGATGATGGTCACGAACACACTCGCACCAAGACCAATATAGGCCGGTGACCCCCATGGGAAGCTGCTCGGTGCTTCGGTAGTCGGACATTTGCTGAACATCCCGGTGTCCGGACGAGCGGAGCATGGGCCAGTTCCACCCGCCCAGTTCTGCATGCCTGATATAATAAGCGAGGCCCCTATCACCGTCAGAACAACGCCGGTGACGATTTTGGGGAAGATTCGTCTCATCACACGCGAAGGCAGAAAGCTAATGGAAATGGAAATCGCCGCGCAGAGCATCTATACAATGTCGTCATCAACCTCCGCTATTTTCATCGGCAGCCTCGACTACTTACCTGGGTTCCCAGAATGGCCCCGAATGCGTCAGGACATGGGTGATAAAGATATGTTCCGTCGGACTGGAGCTCTCTGGCGCATGACCCATTCTTATACATTGACCCGATGATTGCTTGTGCGGCGGGGATGTTAGAGAAAGCTACGCCGGTGATCTGAAGTAGTCTGCTAGCGGGGTGAATACCAATTCTCAGAGAACCAAGAGGAATGAGAAGTACCCTGCTCCTATGAAGTATTTGGTTCTCGGGATGCGGAAGCGAACGATTTGGATAATACTAGAGCGCCTTAGTTAAATCAGGTCAATTCTTATGGTGTCATAGCGCATTACCTCATCAGACCCGACATCTGGAGCAAGATGCTGGTCAGCTTTACGCAGGGAAGAATATGTTGTGACAAGGAACCTTACCATCAATGATGCAGAGATCATGTAGGAACGCGTCTCCTGGTCCAAATTCAAGAAGGTCTCTCCTGCACCGCTGATCATGATTGTGGGACTAATGATGCCTCCGATAACGGCCAAGAAATCTACAGGTGCGTGGATTAGTCGGATTACTGGGGAGGTTGCTCAATGATTTCGATTTACGTTGGAGGCCCATCAGTAGGGCTACAGATATGGGAATTTCATCATCTGGTCCGAAGAATGGAGACGTATTGACCTGGTTGCGTTGGAGGAATGGGATCCGTGGCATACTGAAGTCACGTTAACACAAAGTGTCCAGATGGATAATGTTTCGAACCGTTACCAAAGTGCACCATAGTCATATTCTCCAAACCACCCTCGACGACTCGTAACCTTCTCGACCAATGTCAACTTCAGCGGGTAGTTGAGAGACAAGTCTGATTCCTTTTCCAAGGCCATGTGTTTGATATCGTCTACCATGTTGTATAGCGTGGAGAGGTGTTGGTGGAGGTTTTTATGCAGAAATTCCCTTCCCTTATCTTTAATTTGGTTGAAGGGAACGGGGAAATACTGGTAATGGTGCTACCCCGACCGGTTTCCAGTGGAATGATAGAGAATCGACACCCAGATAAAACCCATCTTATCTCGGATCGTCTACATGGGAATCCGGGGAATATAAATTCGATTTTCCGGTTGCATCCTTTACCTCGTCATTGTATAAGAATGTTTTCTATCAAACGCTTGGCTATCGTTGCGGGACTTGTTGTCTCATTGCTTCAGGGAGAAACATCAGCCACCTCGTGTGACCTCGAGAGTCAGCTCGCGAAAGATGAATGCTACATGAAGATTGCCTTGGACTTTGCCAAGGCCCACAACCCTGGATTCCCATTCGGTGCCTTGATCGTGGACCACAAGAAAAACGAAATCTCCTGCTACGGCGCGAACAGCAACAAGCAAAACAAGCTGATGCATGGTAGGCCCTCGTCCACTATCTGCTCCCCGTTTCCGTTGTCTTTACCTTTCTCTTTGCGTTTCTCTGTTCTCCCTCCCTTCCTTCTTTCCTTCTGGCTCACTCCACCTCATGTGCTCGGACTGTGATACTCATGCCACTTCATCCTAGGTGAGACCGCAGCCTTCTGGAAGTAAGTAGTCACGCATACTTGGCTGGCCAGAGGAAGATCCACTCACCAACCTGTTCTGCTACACAGTTGCACCCAGATGTATCCCTCGCCCACCAACGACGACATGAACGACCCAGGACTCGACTGGTCCCAGCAAACACTCTACACAACCGGTGAGCCAGTGAGTATCTTCAGCGCTGGCTGCGGTATGGCCATATGACACACAATAGAGTATAACCAGAGTTTCCCATGTGTGTAGTGTCCCATGTGTGCGTCACAGAGTATCTACCGAGGAGTGTCCCGAGTAGTGTGGGGAACATCCATTCCAGACATCAACAAGAGCGGCCGTCAGCAGATCATGATTCGCATGTGAGTATCACTCGCCCCTCTCTAACAACACAAAACTGTGTGCTGATTTCAGTTTTAGGGAAGAAGTGGTTAACTCGGCCCGTTTAGGGGGGAACAGACCGGACAAGCGAGTACCGGAGTTGGTAGGGGGAGTGTTGAAGAAGGAGTGCGATGCAGCCTTTTGGGACGCGTTTGCAGTCTTCCGAGATGACGATTATGTCGAGGGGATGAAACTTTGGGGAGAATCGGAATACATACATAGTCACGAGCCTCAATCCTCAAGCCCAGGAGAGGCTGAGTTCTACGCACGCGATGAACTCTGATATCCCAGGAAATATATGGTTCGCAGCCACTCCATGTAAAATCACGCTGTAAATAACTCGATTTTTATGAATAAATTCATACTACCATTCAGGAGTCCTTTTCTTTTACTTGGGCCAGATGGAGCCTTCATTTTTGTTCTTTGTAAAGGCTAAAGATGCCTATGAACGTAATCCAAAGGGTAACATGAATTTATTGGTAGAAATCGAGTTATTTACAGCGTGATTTTACATGGAGTGGCTGTGAACCATGCGCGTCTTCGCATCCAAGTGCTCCTCCCCCCTCTGTTGTGCTTTCTCCGATTCAGATGGACAGCCAAGTTAGTGCTCGTGGGCCTTGATAAATCCCAGCTTTCCCCACTTCTTCATCCCTCTCAGGTAATCCTCGTCGCGGAATACTGCGAATGCGTCCCAAAAGGCTGCATCGCACTCCTTCTTCAACACTCCCCCTACCAACTCCGGTACTCGCTTGTCCGGTCTGTTGCCTCCCAATCGCTGAGAGCGGACCACCTCTTTCCTATACCATGGGTGAGTATGTTCTCCCCGACTGATAGAGACGGGTGAGTGATACTCACATGCGAATCATGATCTGCTGACGGCCGCTCTTGTTGATGTCTGGAATGGATGTTCCCCACACTACTCGGGACACTCCTCGGTAGATACTCTGTGACGCACACATGGGACACTACACACATGGGAAACTCTGGTTATACTCTATTGTGTGTCATATGGCCATACCGCAGCCAGCGCTGAAGATACTCACTGGCTCACCGGTTGTGTAGAGTGTTTGCTGGGACCAGTCGAGTCCTGGGTCGTTCATGTCGTCGTTGGTGGGTGAGGGATACATCTGGGTGCAACTGTGTAGCAGAACAGGTTGGTGAGTGGATCCTCCTCTGGCGCAGCCAAGTATGCGTGACTACTTACTTCCAGAAGGCTGCGGTCTCACCTAGGATGAAGTGGCATGAGTATCACACAGTCCGAGCACACTGAGGTGGAGTGAGCCAGAAGGAAAGAAGGAAGGGAGGAGGGAGAACAGAGAAACGCAAAGAGAAAGGTAAAGACAACGGAAACGGGGAGCAGATAGTGGACGAGGGCCTACCATGCATCAGCTTGTTTTGCTTGTTGCTGTTCGCGCCGTAGCAGGAGATTTCGTTTTTCTTGTGGTCCACGATCAAGGCACCGAATGGGAATCCAGGGTTGTGGACCTTGGCAAAGTCCAAGGCAATCTTCATGTAGCATTCATCTTTCGCGAGCTGACTCTCAAGGTCACATGTCGCGGCAAACACTCCCCCGTGAAGCAGCAAGCTGGTGATCCCAGCGAGAAGTAACAGTGCGCACGATGGAGAACATATGGGAGAAAGAGGGTTGAGCGAAGGTGATGTGTATTGTGGATACTGTGGTGGTGAGCGAGTGGGAAGCCTCTATATATTCGCGACTCTTGCCCAGGGAATCCAGACCAGGTATGGGTTTGGTGATGTCTACTACACAAGTGTTCTCAGGCAAACCTGTTGGAATACCAAGGGAATGTTTCTCCTCTGGATGGTGAGTATGGCGGTGTGTTCCGTGTGGAGAGCAGAGGGTATGAGGGGAGCAGCACACAAATCGGTAAGCACCAAATCGCACCTGGTGCGAGTGACCGGGTGTGAATATCTTTCTGCTCAGATTACAGATGGAAAGGCATTTCTGCGTAGCTTTAGATACCAGGTAAATTCGCTGACAACCTGTTTCGATCGGACAAATTCTATTTGGCACTTTACCTTCACGAAAAACCTAGTGTGATGCAAAAGAAAATTCCCCAGCCTCTTAACATTTATGCGATAGCAAGTCACCTATCAACAAAGCAGAACGTAAAAGAATGGAACGGAAATTGGACTAGCCCAATCACCATAGATCCAAATGATGATATCGTCTGTTCGCTTGTTTAATGTTCGTTGAAGAGCATCTACCATGGATTGTCTGTTGAGTGGTAACACGATTAGTCGGCAAACGTTTCCATAGAAACGAAGCTATTTGCACTTTCATGATCAGCGCTTCGGATAAGCCTTTCTGGTATCTACATGTAACGCTAATCGGAAATAAGTGATTATAGAATTTAATCAGAGATAGCGGTGATAGGAGAGTAACATTAGTATTATCGTGATTAATGATCAGGCAGATTAGTACCTCATTCCCCTCCGGTCTAATGGCTTCCGGAGGATTTACCTGGGATAAAGTACTACACAATCATATATCTACATCCAAATGAGAAGATATACGCACTCTCACCATGTGCGATTCAGTGCTCATTGATTTGTGTGCTGCTCCCGTCATACCCTCTGCTCTCCACACGGAACACACCGCCATACTCACCATCCAGAGGAGAAACATTCCCTTGGTACTCCAACAGGTTTGCCTGAGAACACTTGTGTAGTAGACATCACCAAACCCATACCTGGTCTGGATTCCCTGGGCAAGAGTCGCGAATATATAGAGGCTTCCCACTCGCTCACCACCACAGTATCCACAATACACATCACCTTCGCTCAACCCTCTTTCTCCCATATGTTCTCCATCGTGCGCACTGTTATTCTCGCTGGGATCACCAGCCTGCTGCTTCACGGGGGAGTGTTTGCCGCGACATGTGACCTTGAGAGTCAGCTCGCGAAAGATGAATGCTACATGAAGATTGCCTTGGACTTTGCCAAGGTCCACAACCCTGGATTCCCATTCGGTGCCTTGATCGTGGACCACAAGAAAAACGAAATCTCCTGCTACGGCGCGAACAGCAACAAGCAAAACAAGCTGATGCATGGTAGGCCCTCGTCCACTATCTGCTCCCCGTTTCCGTTGTCTTTACCTTTCTCTTTGCGTTTCTCTGTTCTCCCTCCCTTCCTTCTTTCCTTCTGGCTCACTCCACCTCGTGTGCTCGGACTGTGTGATACTCATGCCACTTCATCCTAGGTGAGACCGCAGCCTTCTGGAAGTAAGTAGTCACGTATACTTGGCAGACCAGAGGAAGATCCACTCACCAACCTGTTCTGCTACACAGTTGCACCCAGATGTATCCCTCACCCACCAACGACGACATGAACGACCCAGGACTCGACTGGTCCCAGCAAACACTCTACACAACCGGTGAGCCAGTGAGTATCTTCAACGCTGGCTGCGGTATGGCCATATGACACACAATAGAGTATAACCAGAGTTTCCCATGTGTGTAGTGCCCCATGTGTGCGTCACAGAGTATCTACCGAGGAGTGTCCCGAGTAGTGTGGGGAACATCCATTCCAGACATCAACAAGAGCGGCCGTCAGCAGATCATGATTCGCATGTGAGTATCACTCATCCCGTCTCCATCAGTCGGGGAGAACATACTAACCCATGGTATAGGAAAGAGGTGGTCCGCTCCCAGCGATTGGGAGGCAACAGACCGGACAAGCGAGTACCGGAGTTGGTAGGGGGAGTGTTGAAGAAGGAGTGCGATGCAGCCTTTTGGGATGCATTCGCAGTATTCCGCGACAAGGATTACCTGAGAGGGATGAAGAAGTGGGGAAAGCTGGGATTTATCAAGGCCCACGAGCACTAACCCGGCTGTCCATCTGAATCGGAGAAAGCACAACAGAGGGGGGGGGGAGCACTTGAATGCGAAGACGCGCATGGTTCACAGCCACTCCATGTAAAATCACGCTGTAAATAACTCGATTTCTACCAATAAATTCATGTTAGTTTGCTTAAAGACCGAAAGATTCAAGGTTTCTCGTCTAGTGCTAAGTAAGATAAAGTTTCACCAGGATCAATGAGGAGCAAGTGTATCCGTAAATTACAGCAGACTACGTGACTATCACAACTCCAGGACTGGCATAGCAGATTCCGATTTTATCCCAGGCAATGCTTGCTTGTAAGGTATGATCTACGGGGCGAGGTGTTGGGAAGGAACTGGTGGATTAGGGTTAGAATCGTATACACTTGCTACTAGTAGTTAGTTGAAAACCGTGCTGTTTCTGTTATGTGAATCTTTATAAAAATTACCAAATAAGTATGATGTATAACGCTGATCCTGGATCTCCTTGATGGCTGTAGAGTGCTGGGAATACGCCGGTTATTGTTGGGACTTTGGTGTATGTGTAACTAAGATGACGCCTGGTTCTGATGAGATCATAGTGACCCGTTTCCGTTGAGTAACCGCTGCATGGCTCAACAGGTTTACCAGGGAAGTTTTCAAAATATTGAGGCGTTGGATACGATATACCTCCAAAGTACCATATATGGGGGTGGCGATCATCCTACTTGCAATAAAGTATCGATACAATATTCGTAGGGAAATGCCGATTCATATTCTTAGTTCTCCACACGGGTCATCAACACACTACGTGGGAATACCAAAAAAGATGGAGACTACACGTAGGCTGGACATACAGAGTATATAATCCCACCTACACACACATAGCAGGTCCACTTCTCAATACTACAATGCTTTCGCTGAAAAAGGGTGCTTTCCTTACTGGGCTTGCCGCCTTGTTGCTTCAAGGTGAGGTGTTTGCCTCCTCGTGCAATTCGGAGAGTCAAGTAGAGAAAGACGAGTGTTACATGAAGATCGCGTTGGATTTCGCCAAAGCGCACAACCCGGATTTTCCTTTCGGTGCTTTGGTCGTGGACAACAACAAAGATGAGATCTCTTGCTATGGTGTGAACAGCAGCAAGCAAAATAAATTGTTGCATGGTAGGACCGTTCATATGCTTTTCCCGAGGACTGGATGCTTAATGCTTATTCTAGGCGAGTCGGCTGCTTTCTGGAAGTAAGCAAGCACCTACATTTGGCAGACCAGAGGAAGATCCACTCACCAACCTGTTCTGCTACACAGCTGTACCCAGATGTATCCCTCGCCCACCAATGACGACATGAACAACCCAGGACTCGACTGGTCCCAGCAAACACTCTACACAACCGGTGAGCCAGTGAGTATCTTCAGCGCTGGCTGCGGTATGGCCATATGACACACAATAGAGTATAACCAGAGTTTCCCATGTGTGTAGTGCCCCATGTGTGCGTCACAGAGTATCTACCGAGGAGTGTCCCGAGTAGTGTGGGGAACATCCATTCCAGACATCAACAAGAGCGGCTGCCCACAGATTATGATTCGCATGTACGTATTAAGATATTCACTTCGCAGTTGTGATCAAGATTACTCACCAGCAATACAGGAAAGAGGTGGTCCGCTCCCAGCGATTGGGAGGCAACCGACCGGACAAGCACGTCCCAACCTTGACCGGAGGAGTGTTGAAGAAGGAGTGCGACGCAGCTTTTTGGGAGGCATTCGCAGATTTCCGTGACGAAGACTACCTCCAGGGGATGACAGAATGGGGCCAGTTAGGGTATATAAAGGCACATGAACATTAGCTTTCAAACCCAGTGTGATCGGCACTCCATGTATCGCGCATCAAATTCTAGCCAATAAACTCCTCGATCATCTGACTCCGAGAAGCAGGGTAGACGGCACCAGTGTAAGACTCCCACCCGTCCAATGATTTGTTCACTGCATCTTGACGCAAATCACGTTTTGCATATTTTGTAAATAATACAACATGAGTACCGCAGCTAGGGTTTGGCGTTTGAAAGTAAAAAAGTTTCTTCGTCGAGAGTTTATTTTATACATTTTGTAAATGACACAACACAAGTACCCGAAACTAGAGTTTGGCGTTTGCAGAGGAGGACTGGCTTTGCCGCTGATCTGGTTGGAGTAGAGATGACATCCGTGGGACTCGCTTTTGGTGTATGATCCATGATGCATTGAACGTTGCCAATTTTCAAAACTCGGTTACCGTCTTCCTTGCCTAACACCACCGATCAGCTACCTACCGGAAATTCAGCCGAGTAAACGGTGCAGGTCCCGTCAAATTGGGGCTAAATCTTTTCTCGTTTGGACGTTGCTTCTCACGCACTCTGTACACAGGCACTTCGACTAGGCGACTGAACAGGTTTCCGTGAGAACTGCAATGAGGTGGGAGTTCAACAACATTGGTTTTCGTATATATTTCATAGAAGGCCAGGTCAATGCCAGTAGTACTGTACCATTATTGTTCTTTTGTAACTTTTGTGGTGTCGCTCATTAGTTGCACTGTAGGATCATGCCTGGTATGAAATTTATACACCTGATGTGTAAGTATTCCATATAAAATTTGCTTGTAGAATCACTGAAGCCTCCTGCATATCAGCCTCAATATATGTGTACATCTGCTGCAATTGAACCAATTCTAGCACCTGAGTCCAGCTAATAGCATAGTCTGGCAACATATCAATGCCTAATATTGTGAGAAACCAGGGTATTATGGCATCATTCAGGCAGGCCTTTTGTGAATTCAGGATGGCCTTACACCCTATGAAGAATTATTGTGATAATCCTGTCAAAAGGCCGTCACAAATTCTAAGTCCTGTCACTAAGAGGTATTGATCCCATCAGGACACCTTGCAAAGACCATCAAAAAATAATTGCACCCTGATATCACAAAAAACTTGGTCAAAATTTCTCATCACAACAATACAAAAGTGGCTTATGATTGGTTGTCTGCCAATTTTTGCACTTTCTGATCCTGGACACTCTATCACCTCCTACATTTGTGTGCATTGATTGGCTATTGCCTCTTTTTTGTTGTAAGAGTCTTGGAGATATTGGAAGTGATTTAGGAGGACAAGTAGATTGTAGGGTTTTCACTTGATGATATATTGAATGTAAAGTAGTATTTATACTTTTACATAGTATTGGCATTACAAACCCATAGAATAGATTAAGGAGGGTCCCAAGAACATGTGTGCAAAGTTTGGGGCTGTTTGGACAACTTTGAGAATTTTCATGTTCTGTGTACCTGGTATTTTGGATGAAAGTATTCTAAGTACATCCCAACAAGGAATTTGGTCAGTATCCTCTACAGATCTGAAGGTAATGATCTAAGTGACTAAGTTAGGTGAATATTTAGGTGGAATTACAAATTTTTACAACATTTTTCACACTCCTTACTACCTGAATCAGCCATTTCACTTACTTTTCATGCATACAAATTGATTTATTTCTGTTGGCACTTCAGCTGTACCTCAATCCAACCAGACCAGAAATAGCCCAAATTACTATATCAATGAGAGTACAAACTTAGCCCATGCCTATTCTGTCCATATTGATGAGACTCAGACTGTAAAAGAGGCCCAAAATAGTCCTCAGACAAAGCTTTGGCAATCTCCAATGATCAAGGAGTGTCAGGCCCCAATGTAAAATCATACTTGGGACTTGGTCAAATTACCAGTCAACCAAAAATCAATCATATGCAGATGGGTCTTGAAGACAAAATACAAGGCTGATATGATGTTGAAAGATGTAAAGCAAGACTTGTAGCCAAAGGATATTCTCAAACAAAATGACTTGACTACACCAAGACCTTTGCATTGGTAGCCAAGCTTAATTCCATCAAATCAATAATGGCTATTGCAGCCAAATATAAGTTTCTTGTCTATCAAATGGATGTAAAAGCTGCATGCTTAAAGGGAGAACTTGAAGAGAATGTGTATACAGACTAGACTGTTGGAATTGCTGACCAGTTAGCCTCCATTTTGCTTGCAAGCTTAAAAAGTCTCTACAGGGTCTCAAACAATCACCAAGAGCCTGGAATTGCTAGATGGACTTTTATTTGGAATCATGGAGTTTTCAAAGGAGTACTGCTCACTATTGCATACACCATAAGCCAGATGGAGCAAGTCCAGCTTTACTAGCCCAATATGTGGATGATCTTATTATAGCCACCAGTAGCCCAGAAACACTAGAAGTGACTAAATTCAACATATCTCAGGAGCTCAATATGGCCATCTGGGAGAACTCAGTTACTACTGAGAGATAAAGTTCTCCATAGACAGAAGGACCCAATCTATTACATAAAGTTAGTCCAAGCATATGCAAGATATACTAAAGAAGTACCAAATAGAAGACTGTAAGCCAGCAGCTACCCCAATGGAGACAAACCTTAACTTGGTCAAAACTCAACCAAATTAAGAGATCTTAGCGCCATCTCAAAGCCCTGACTTTCTGTATCAATCTATGGTCAGCAGTCTGATGTATATCATGCCTAGAACACATCCAGATACCTCATATTCAGTGGGAGTTGTCAGCCAACAAAATCAGAACTATGGATCTGATCATATTGCAGCAGTTGAGTGGATTTTTAGATACATAAAAGGAACCGCAGATATCTGCTTAACATACTCCTATAAGGATTCAGAACAAGATCTTTATGGATATACTGGTGCTGATTGGGGATGAAATATAGAAGACAAAATACCCACCACAGGATACACATCTCTTTAATGCAAAGGAGCAACTTCATGGAGATCAAGAAAGCAACCAACTGCAGCATTTTTTACCACCAAGAAAACAACTATTATATATTCTAAAATAATCAAGGATTTATAAATTTGGTAGAAATCCATCTTTTCATGCTAGAAATAAGCACATCCATATTACTCATCATTAAATATGCAAAGTTATAGAAATAGCTTGGCTAACTTGGTTTACTGTCCTTAGAGGTGATTCTACAGTGGAATATATGAATTGTGTAAGGGGAGGTAGAAAAATGATATACCATTTGGTAAATTAGTTTGGTAGCATTATACAGAACTAGCTGTAGGTCACCCTACTGCTGTGATAATGCCATCAGAAGCTTGCAATGAGGCTGTCAAAACACAGTCAGGTTTTCTGCCAAATAAGGCAATTGGATGTACAGGCTAGTCAGATCCACTCAAATAGTTGTAGAGCCCACTAAGACTGCAAGAATGCCATGCCACCCATGGCAATATACTGTACAAACACTGTTATGTTTTTACCTTTATTTGGCAGCAAAATTAGCCAAATGCTGTTGTGATCCCATCATAGGATTGTGTAGTTTGTCACTGTCAGTTGGGAATGAAGGCTTCTAGGACTTTTGTTGCCATGGATAGTGGGAGAAAGCCTTGTAGTGCAATAGCTCTTGTAACATCAGAGAAGCTTAACCAGATATCTTATTGAGTAGATTGGGGTGGAAGGTCCACAGCACATAGCATAGATCTCCTTTAATGTGTCAGAGGAAATCCAGTAGTAGTGATGGGACTGGTAAGAAAAGACCATTCAGAAGAGTAAGTCATATTAAGATTAATAGATGATTGAGTTAGTGTGTACAGACTTGACTGGGTGTAGTTGGCAATAGTTATCTGGTTCTCCATGCATTATGATTAAGTCCCCATCAATTGCCACATATCCATTCACTATGTTTCAAATCACCCTAAAATCTATATGCAAATGCAAAATCTGTATATGATGTAGTTTTATCTGTGTCAATGCAATTGAAGATGCATTGTGCCTAATATATGGAAAGTTTAACAATCTGTTGTGTTGTAATATGATTAGTTTGAGGCTAGCTCTAACATTTAGAGACTAATTAACAATATACAATACCTTCCAGTCTGCTAGTACTCAAATAGTATATTAGGAGTTGAATATACCAATAGGAGATATAACTTTCACTGATAGCCTCAATCTGAGTCTCAAAAAGTAATATAGGCAGTGTTTTTCACTTCTACAACTGTGCTCTGACCTTCTGTCAGCTCTTAGGCTAATTTATAGTACAACAACTTTCCTTTTTTGAAAGCCACCTCCCTTTCTGAGAAAACATTTCCTGATATGGAAACTATGGACTCCCCTTTAACTTACAGGGGTGTGTTGTAGGAGTCTCTAAAGGGGTTTTTAGACCTGAAGGGGTGTCTAAAGAGGTGTCTTTAAAGTAATGGGGCTTCTTACAGTAGTCTTGCAAGTGAACTTTACACTAAAGGGGTGCCTAAAGGGGCTTCTTTAAGTTAAGGGGCTTCACAAAGGGGTCTCTGAGTTGGTCTTCAGACTAAAGGGGTGTAAAGTTGGGTGTCTTAGAGGGGACCTGTCCAGCAGAAAAGTAGTATTATTCTTGTAGAACATAAATTGGATACTTGTGAGCCTTGCACTCTCTTTACCAATGCAGCACTAATCAGAGTTAGAATACTCAAAAGTGCAAGTGATGCAGCGGAAGTCTTACAACCTTTTAAGCTGGTAATTGTAGTGTGGAGATTCTGGAAAGAGAGGCTCTTGTTTATTTTCAGCTGGGGAAGTCAAATATATTTAAATTCTGAAGGACCAAGTCTGTAGGCAATTGGAGAAGCAATATGAATGGTATATAGTAAAAGTTTATTGTGATGTAGATCTTGAATGAGTTTTGGCCTCATATAAGTAATATACTGTGTTCTATATTACTAAAGCTAAGTTGCTTCTAAGAGCAGTATAAACCAGACTAATCAAGGTGCAAGATGTAGCACTGCCAAATGCTTCAGTAGTGATCCTTGTGGAACCAAACCTTGGGAAAGATGATGCAATTGTCTTGAACTACTGTCATTTGCCATGTTCCAAAATGCATTTTTTCTGCAATCTGAATCAAGCTATTGAAAACCAGTAATCACCAAATTTCTGATAAAAGTAATATCAAGGTTGTTTCACATTCAAGACAGAGCCCTTGTAAATAAACACCCTGCATACTTAAATCTTCATCCATTATACTGGTGCAGCTATTTAATCTGTTTTGAACCTACCCAATTGGTCACATACTAGGTATGATAACTCATCCAATCAATAAAATCAGAGATATACTTTCTTAATGTGCACAATAGGATATTTGATGGCTCCTGGTTTCAGGATATTCCTAGATTATTCAACCACTGATTTACTATCTAATTGGGGTGATAGTAGCAACAATGGTAAATATTAGTTTAATTTGTGGTGTAATATGCATCTATATCTATTTACATTAAAGAAGCAAGTTCATATTCTGGATATACCTACCACAGTGGTATCCAATTGCACATATGATGCAAGTGTTGCAAGTTGCCGCAATGATCCATACTAGCCTCATTGTGTCATATTATGCCATAGTGTACAACATGGACCAACATAGTGCCAAATTATCCAAGAGCAATCTTGCCTACTGGCTGATACAGCATTGTGCCTTATTACTCTTAATGACTGAGGATTGCACTGCACACCCTGACACAGTATGATGGAATAAGTCTTTAGTATAAGCTAATTCTGCCATAAATTGCACCTCTCTGCTGAGTCTAGGATAATTCACTATCCTGTGTAGTTTATCATGCTTAATTCCATCAGCTGGCTCACTAAATCAGATGTTATTACCCTCAATGCAAAGAGTGTTTAAGACTCCATGCTGTGTGTGTTGTTTTTGCCAGAAAAGAAGTGCATCTACCCTTTGAAGATCTATTTATCATCACTAGGAAGGTATCCAAGATACTCCCACTACAGAACCTGTTATTGCACACTCTGGGATATGGGAGTCAATTGAAGCATTTAATCCCAGTATTTAAAGCTTGCTTTAAATGAGTCATTCCCTTTGCAAGATGGTGCTCCATTGCAGCCAGCCAAAAATGAAACCTTCTAGGATTTTTGTTGCCATGGATGGTGGGAAAAACTATGTATGGCAATGGTTATGGTAAAAGCCAAGAAGCTTGGCAAGTGATCTCTATGAGTATATTGGGGTAGTGCATCCAGACTACATGGTGTAGATATCCTCTAATGTGTCAAAGGAAATCTAGTAGTGGTGATGGGATTTATGAGAAAGGACTACTCAGATCAATATGTCATGTTAAGATTGATCAGTGAGGAGTAGCACCAAATTGACATGATCAGCTTGTTTTATCTGATTTCCAATACATTATGAGCATATATCCATCAATTGCAATGCATCCTATGATTATGTTGCAAAAGTTATCCATAAACAATGACTTGGAATTTTTATTGATGAATCACTTGCAAGTCAATGATCACCTAAGAAATCTGCAACTGAATTTATCTGATTTGCGTCAGCTCAATACAAAATGCTTCATGCATAATAGACTTGCTCTGTGGATGTTGATACATTGAGCCATGAGCACTAAAAAATGCCATAGTGTGCCAGAAAGGCTTAGTAGTTAGAAAATACCACCATTGCAAACTGCTCAAAATGTCAGGTATTCACCAACAGAGGAAGAGAATGTTGTTCACACACCCAATGCATTCCAGTATTATCCTGTCTAAGGAAGCCCATGCAGCCCAGCATATACTGTGAATCTATAAAGTACTGCACTCTGTATCAATCAAACACAAACATTTCAAGCATATTTGATGGTAAACTTTACAAAGAACTAAGAGGTAAGGGCTACTTTGAAGGTATGAATGACTATGCCTTTGCCTTGCCACATAATAGATTCTCATTGAACCAGTGCTCTACCAGCAAATCCTGCTGGCCACTGATTCTCATCAGTATGAATCTGCCCTGTGTCTTATGTTGAAATAATTAGGAGCGCAGCTAATAATATTATCAATAGATGCTGTATTAGCACTTGGATAAATGACATATTTCACAATATTAACTTGGAAATTAGTTTGTAGGATATTTGCTTATTATTGGAAGTCAATGAAGTACAGAATTTTAAGAAGACCTGAAACTTGCTCAAATTAGCCAAAACTTAACACATATACTCCTGAGACTCCCCTAATAGTGAGCAGATAGTTATATGTATGTAGTTTTGCAATCAGTAGAGATACTATGTTGCAACTCAGTAGGTCAATAAGTGAACATCATGTAAAAATTCTGATGCTTCATTTTATTTCCCATATATATCTCTAAAGCTGCAAGAAGTAATGAGCCCCAAGCCTGCTATGTCTTTGGTGTCTACTTTGCTTCAGTGCTGTTTCTTTATTCTGGACAAAGACTGCCTTGTTTACCTGAACCAACCAAAGTACATGCATATAATATCTATAAACACTGTGGAGAGTATATGAGATACTATTGAGGAACATACTATTTGCCCTATACTGGTACCTATTTCACTAGGAACTAAGTGATTGCCAATCATATATACAAACATAGATCAGATGTTGATCTTGCTATTATGATCAGATCAATGTACATACAGGTCCTTGCTATGGGCCACACTGCAGTAAGTAATAGTAATGCATTAGTCCAGAAGAAGAAACATTAGATCAACTGGTAACAATCAAGACTACCATAGTACTGACAAGTTGTTGGCTCTAACAGATGATATATGGTGTATACAAGGGAGGTTATTATCCACAACCAGTTATGGATATACCGAGAATAGTCCAAGTGAAGTTGACTATATACCAGAACTGTGGATGATCCAAATCTCCTGGTAAGAAACTATATCATAACTTCATAGACCAATCATGCTCAAATAAAAAGGCAGCAGAAAGCCTAAAAGCATGGTTACCTAATGGTGGACAGAATACAAGGATATAATTGGTATCTGAAACGCTTTACTCCAATTAAGTGGATGATACTCATTCATAGATATTTTGTGATGAGATCAGAATTCAGACTCAGAGTAATTTGATCTGAAGTATGTAATCAATAGTATAGGCTTATACTTAGTTATCACAGATAATATGCAATCCTTAACATTCACTGCACAATATATTAGTCCAACAGGTTTTATGGTTATTTGCAGGTTTAGTTTCAACTGAAAGATACACAACATCACAGAGAGTTCAAAAGGATATGAATATACTATGGGAGTGGGAGTGTTGAAATAACTAGGAGTCCATATAATTATTAGTCTATTATGACCTAGCACTTAGGTAAATGACATATTTCACATTATCAACTTAAAAATTTGTTTGTAAGATATTAGACTTGTTCTGTTGGATAGTGCCACATTGAGCCATGAGTGCCAAATGATACCATAGTGTGCCAGAGAGGTCAAGTGAGCCTATACTTGGCCACAGAGTGTGAAACATAGCTCTGCATCTTCATGTAAAGCAGCCCCTGTGTTTCACCCATTGCACAGGAGAAAATCCATTTTTTGACCTTTTTTTGTGGATCAATGTAGCTCAGGATGTGTAAGAGCACAGGAGAACTGAAGATATGCATCTGGTACTCAATACCCATAGCACTCTGAATCTAGCTCCTGTAGCTTGTATCATGTAACAAAAATGAATGGCACTATCTTGGTCCACTGGTACTATCTGGCACTATATTTAAATATTAGCCCTAAAGTAAGATCTATACAAAGCACTTATAGTGCTAGATAGTACCAGTGGACCAAGATAGTGCCATTCATTTTTGTGACATGATACAAGCTACAGGAGCTAGATTCAGAGTGCCATGGGTATTGAGTACCAGATGCATATTTTCAATCTGCTTGTGCTCTAATACATCCTGCACAACATTGATCCAAAAAAAAAGGTCAAAAAATGGATTTTCTCCAACACAATGAGTGAAACACAGGGGCTGCTTTGCATGAAGATGCGGAGCTATGTTTCACACTCTGTGGCCAGGTAGAGGCTCAATTGGCCTCTCTGGCACACTATGGCATCATTTGGCACGCATGGCTCAATGTGGCACTATCCAACGGAACAAGTCTATTTGCTAATTATTAGAAATTAGTGAGGTACAGAATTTTAGGAAAATCTGAAGCTTGTCCAAATGAGCTGAAACTAGTCACATGTACTCCTGAGACTTCCCTGGTAGTGAGGTGACTGTTGCATATACGTAGTTTTGCAATAAGTATAAATACTATGTTGCAACTCAATATATCAATAAGTGAATATCATATATATCTTCTAATTCTCCATTTCACTTCCAACATATATCTTTAATATTTCAACATCTTTTGGTGTCAGAGCAGAAAGCTGATGGTAGTGTTACTGGTAGCTGTGCCTGACTCACCATCAACCTGGATAGTTACTGTTTCCATTGTTGAACAAACTCTGTTTGCTCTTCAGTGAGATATTACTAAATGACCCACATATCAAGCATGTATTACTATCTGCATTGGAGCTACTCTAGCCATCAGCAAGTTAGATGGCTTTTCTAGTTACAACAAATTGTATTGCTGCTGAATATGTGAGATCCAGGGAATATATTCAATAACCTATACACATTAGACTTGTTCTGTTGGATAGTGCCACATTGAGCCATGAGTACCAAATGATGCCATAGTGTGCCAGAGAGGTCAAGTGAGCCTATACTTGGCCACAGAGTGTGAAACATAGCTCCGCATCTTCATGCAAAGCAGCCCCTGTGTTTCACCCATTGCGCAGAAGAAAATCCATTTTTTGACCTTTTTTTGTGGATCAATGTAGCTAAGGATGTGAAAGAGCACAGGAGAACTGAAGATATGCATCTGGTACTCAATACCCATGGCACTCTGAATCTAGCTCCTGTAGCTTGTATCATGTCACAAAAATGAATGGCACTATCTTGGTCCACTGGTACTATCTGGCACTATATTTAAATATTAGCCCTAAAGTAAGATCTATAAAAAGCACTTATAGTACCAGATAGTACCAGTGGACCAAGATAGTGCCATTCATTTTTGTGACATGATACAAGCTACAGGAGCTAGATTCAGAGTGCCATGGGTATTAAGTACCAGATGCATATCTTCAATCTGCTTGTGCTTTAACACATCCTGCACAACATTGATCCAAAAAAAAAGGTCAAAAAATGGATTTTCTCCTACACAGTGGGTGAAACACCAGGGCTGCTTTGCATGAAGATGCAGAGCTATGTTTCACACTCTGTGTCCAGGTGTTATGATCTGCCGCTTGAATGTTTAAGTTAGATCAGTTTTTAGTCAAATCAGTTAGTATATGTTTAGGTTATCAGTACATCAGTATTATCTATGAGATCAGTAGCATTAGTCAGCAAATGAATCAGCAGATCCTTATCAGACAGAAATAGATATATTAAGTAGGATCTTATTGGGTGATGATGATGCAATCAAATGAGTCATCAGCCACAACCTACATTAGGAAATACAATTAGTCAGCAATTGATCTGGCAAAATGTATATAAGGAGCTGCTGGAACCTCAATAAAAATCAGTTCAAGTTTTAGTGAATACAATACTAGCTAAACTCCCTATTCCTCTACAACTCTTATACCAAGACTTGTAACATTGGTAGCAGCGATAACCAGAAACCTCCCTCCTGAAGAAAGAAGAAACCACCCTCAAGATGTCGGACAATCAAGAATGGAAGAATGCCATGCAGCAAATCCTGGCCCAACAGCAACAGCTACTCCAGATCCTCAGCCAACAGCAACAAGGAATGACTACCATGGCTCAGAGCCAGCAAAGCCCTGTCAAGAGCAACTTTAGTGTGAAGGTCAACCGGTACCATGGCAGAGTCAATGAAAACCTGGGAACTTGGCTCTTTCAGATTGAAGAAGCTTTTAAAGCTAAAGGAATTGCTCCAGAGAGCAAGTTGCATTATGCAGCTTCTTACCTGGCAGATGCAGCTTTACAGTGGTACCACAACAAGATCAGGTCAGCTACTATGATGGGATGCTCTACAATCTCTACCTGGGATGAGTTTGTGTCGGAAATTCAGGATGCTTTTGAACCTCCACACCAGCAGACACTACTAAGAAGGAAGTTAAAGACACTCAGACAGAAAGGAATGGTGCAAGAATACATCTATGAGTACAGATGTCTACTTGGACAAATTGAAAGAATGGACCCCTTGGATCAAGTTGAATACTTTATTGATGGGTTGAAAGAAAGAACTCGCAAGGAAGTCAATTACCAAAGACCTCAGACTATTGAAGAAGCCATCAAGATTGCCATTGACTATGACTCAGCTATGTTTGGAGTTGGGAAGCCTACAGTGACTAGTCAGAAAGGCTATAATCATTATGAAAGAAGACAATCAGAAGCAGTACCAATGGAAATAGACGCTATGCAGAAGAATCCCTCCTCAGAAGAATGCAAGAAGAGAGGACTTTGCTTCAATTGCCACCAGCAGGGACATATTGCAAAGTACTGCCCTCAGAGAAGAAATGGACACCAGCCAACAAGAACCTTCAACCATATTGAGTCCCATGAACACAATAATGAGGAAGATGAGCTTGAAGAAGACTCGGAACTCACCTTCCATATGACAGAAGAGTACTTGTCCCAAATGACTTCAAACTCAGGGAAGTTATTGTACCTGAATGGAGCAATCAATGGAGTACCTGCCAAGATCATGATTGACTCAGGAGCATCGCATGAGTACATGTCAGAGCAATTTGCTTTGAAAGCTGGAATCAACTCGGAACCTACCAAATCAACTTCAGTCTCCACAGCTGATGGGAACTCCCACATAATCAACCGTATTACCCAGCCAGTAAGAATGAAGATCAATGACTATGAAGAAGACCTACAGGCTTATATATTTGGGAACTGCAAGTTTGACCTTGTACTTGGGAAAACCTGGCTATTTTGTCGTAATCCATCAATCAACTGGAGAACCCATGCTACTCAGAT